>OX387262.1:1112219-1117219 GCA_947562095.1 Branchellion lobata | reverse complement strand
TGTTTTTTTTTGTTTGTATTGTTTGTTTTTGTTTGTTTTTGTTTTTATATGTTTTTGTTTTTATTTTGTTTTTGTTTTTATTTTGTTTTTGTTTTTATTTGTTTTTATTTGTTTTTATTTGTTTTTGTTTTTATTTGTTTTTGTTTTTATTTGTTTTTGTTTTTGTTTTTATTTTTATTTGTTTTTGTTTTTATTTGTTTTTGTTTTTATTTGTTTTTGTATTGTTTGTTTTTGTTTTTTTTTGTTTTTTGTTTTTTTGTTGTTTCTTTATTATTTTTTTAATTAATTTTCCCTTATTCCTTCTTTTTTTTCATTTTTCAATTTTTATTATTTGTTTATAAATGTTTTTTTGGTTTCAACCGCATTCTCGATGGCTTTTCCACCACTCATTAGTCTACACACGCCTGTAAATATATCAGAAATCCACCACAAGGTCCACAATAAATTCTTCCAATGTTCCCATCATATACACCACCATGAATCTAACTCCTTCTTGAGTTCCACCACAACTTCATCATGAATTTTCCTCTAGGTCCACCATAAAACCACCATCACTTTCACCATAGGCTCTATCCAAATTCCACCATAGCCTCTATCACAAGTTCACCAGAAACTTCACCACAATTACATCATAAATTTCACCATGATTCTACCATAGCCACCACCGCCAACACCACCATCATCACCACTACTACCATCACCGCCACAACCACCACCACCACCACCACCACCACCACCACCACCACCACCACCACCACCACCACCACCACAACCACCACCACAACCACCACCACAACCACCACCATCACCGCCACAACCACCACCACCACCGCCACAACCACCACCACCACCACCACCACCACAACCACCACCACCACCACCACCACCACCACCACCACCACAACCACCAACACCACCACCACCAACACCACCACCACGACCACCACCATCACCACCACCAACACCACCACCACCACGACCACCACCATCACCCTTAGCACCACTAGAACATGGTGAAGTTGACTTATACAATTGTCGATGTCAAGACAAAATATTGCCTCCACTGTCCGCCAGCGAACTGACCCGAAAAAGGGTGGGATGTAAAATCCTCCAACCCTACTTGGACGATCAGAAGACCAGGATTTTGAACGTTAATGAGGTGTGGATGGTGGAAAAGAGGAAAATGTGGATGATGGTAGATTGAATGGTGGTGTGGTGCGGATGGTGGTGTGGTGTGTATGGTGGTGTGGTGTGTATGGTGGTGTGGTGTGTATGGTGGAGTGGTGTGGATAGTGGTGTGGTGTGTATGGTGGTGTGGTGTGGATGGTGGTGTGTATGGTGGTGTGAATGGTGGTGTGGTGTAGATGGTGGTGTGGTGTGGATGGTGGTGTGGTGTGGATGGTGGTGTGGTGTGGATGGTGGTGTGGATGGTGGTGTGAATGGTGGTGTGGATGGTGGTGTGGTGTGTATGGTGGAGTGGTGTGGATAGTGGTGTGGTGTTTATGGTGGTGTGGTGTGGATGGTGGTGTGGTGTGGATGGTGGTGTGGTGTGGATGGTGGTGTGGTGTGGATGGTGGTGTGGTGTGGATGGTGGTGTGGATGGTGGTGTGAATGGTGGTGTGGTGTAGATGGTGGTGTGGTGTGGATGGTGGTGTGGTGTGTATGGTGGTGTGGTGTGGATGGTGGTGTGGTGCGGATGGTGGTGTGGTGTGTATGGTGGTGTGGTGTGAATGGTGGTGTGGTGTGGATGGTGGTGAGATGTGGATGGTGGTGTGGTGTGTATGGTGGAGTGGTGTGGATAGTGGTGTGGTGTGTATGGTGGTGTGGTGTGGATGGTGGTGTGGTGTGGATGGTGGTGTGGTGTGGATGGTGGTGTGGTGTGGATGATGGTGTGGTGTGTATGGTGGTGTGGTGTGGATGGTGGTGTGGTGTGGATGGTGGTGTGGTGTGGATGGTGGTGTGGTGTGGATGGTGGTGTGGATGGTGGTGTGGTGTGAATGGTGGTGTGGTGTAGATGGTGGTGTGGTGTGGATGGTGGTGTGGTGTGTATGGTGGTGTGGTGTAGATGGTGGTGTGGTGTGGATGGTGGTGTGGTGTGTATGGTGGTGTGGTGTGGATGGTGGTGTGGTGTGGATAGTGGTGTGGTTTGTATGGTGGTGTGGTGTAGCTGGTGGTGTGGTGTGGATGGTAATGTGGTGTGTATGGTGGTGTGGAGTGGATGGTGGTGTGGTGTGGATGGTGGTGTGGTGTGTATGGTGGTGTGGTGTGGATGGTGGTGTGGTGTAAATGGTGGTGTGGTGTGGATGGTGGTGTGGTGTGGATGGTGGTGTGGTGTGTATGGTGGTGTGGTGTGGATGGTGGTGTGGTGTGGATGGTGGTGTGGTGTGGATGGTGGTGTGGTGTGGATGGTGGTGTGGTGTTTATGGTGGTGTGGTGTGGATGGTGGTGTAGTGTGTATGGTGGTGTGGTGTGGATGGTGGTGTGGTGTGTATGGTGGTGTGGTGTGGATGGTGGTGTGGTGTGTAGGGTGGTGTGGTGTGTATGGTGGTGTGAATGGTGGTGTGGTGTAAATGGTGGTGTGGTGTGGATGGTGGTGTGATGTGGATGGTGGTGTGGTGTGGATGGTGGTGTGGTGTGGATGGTGGTGTGGTGTGGATGGTGGTGTGGTGTGGATGGTGGTGTGGTGTGGATGGTGGTGTGGTGTGGATGGTGGTGTGGTGTGGATGGTGGTGTGGTGTGGATGGTGGTGTGGTGTGGACGGTGGTGTGGTGTGGATGGTGGTGTGGATGGTGGTGTGGTGTGGATGGTGGTGTGTATGGTGGTGTGGTGTGGATGGTGTGGTGTGGATGGTGGTGTGGTGTGGATGGTGTGGTGTGTATGGTGGTGTGGTGTGGATGGTGTGGTGTGGATGGTGGTGTGGTGTGGATGGTGGTGTGGTGTGGATGGTGGTGTGGTGTGGATGGTGGTGTGGACGGTGGTGTGGTGTGGATGGTGGTGTGGATGGTGGTGTGGATGGTGGTGTGGTGTGGATGGTGGTGTGTCTGGTGGTGTGGTGTGGATGGTGGTGTGTATGGTGGTGTGGTGTGGATGGTGTTGTTGATGGTGAAAGGAATGGTGGAGAGATGTAAATGAGAAAGAATTGTGGATGGTGGTGTGGATGGTGGTGTGGATGGTGGTGTGGATGGTGGTGTGGTTGGTGGTGTGGATGGGGTGTGGATGGGGTAGAAATGTGGATATGGTAATTTAAGGTGGTGTAGATGGTGGAAAAAGACCGGTGATTAAAACCCTCAATTTTTCCACCAAAAACTTATAAACTTAAAAAAAACCTCAAACAATAAACAACTCGCAATAAACCCCCAAAAACCCCCAAAACCCCCAAAACCCCCAAAAACCCCAAAAACCCCAAAATGCTCTCCAAACCCTTTCAAATTTACAAAAAATTGAAAACCTCCAAAAAACCCCCAAGATACTTAAAAACCCCTAAAAATAGCACCAAAACCCCTAAAAATACCCCCAAAACCCCTAAAAATAGCACCAAAACTTCTAAAAATACCCCCAAAACCCCTAAAAATAGCACCAAAACCCTTAAAAATACCCTCAAAACCCCTAAAATTACCCCAAAAACCTCCAAAAACCCCCAAATTAACTCAAAAATTTTCAAAACCTTCCAAAAAATGTCCAAACCACTGAATATCTCCGAAATCTCTCAAACCCTCGTAATACCTCAAAACCCCCAAATTCCGAGAAATATCTCAAAACCCCCCTAAACCCCCTAAATACCTCTAAAAAACCCTCATAAACCCCCAAAAAACCATCACCAAAACTTCCTCAAACATCCAAAACTCCCCAAATTTCCTCAGTTACAAGAGCTGACTCGGCCAGCACTTAGGAACAGCATTTTGGAGCCACAAGGAGCGGTGAGGTTTTCAAAAGAAGTAAAAAAAAAACTCCACACCATCAGAAATTATATCCCAGCCATCGCCGAGGTAGACGTTTTTTTTTGTTTTTTTTTTTTTGTTTTTTTTTTCAATATTTTTTGAAAATTCGTTTTTGTTTATATATTGTTGTTGTTTTTTTTAAATAGTTTGTTGTTATTTTTATTTATATTTTGTTTTTGTTATTTTTATTTATTTATTTATTTTTTTATTTATATATTTTTTGTTTTTGTTTTAAATTAAATTTTATAAATTCTGAACAAAGTTGTTGACTTTTTTAAAAAAACTTGCGAATGTTGGAACCCATTTCTAAAGGTTTTTTTAGATCTTTTTTTTCACAGAAAAATTCTAATTTTTTTCTAAAATACAAATTAAAAATTTTTTGTGGAATTTTTTGATTAATTATTTTTGTTGTTTTTTCCGTTTTTTCATTTGTTTTCCATTTTATTTATTTTACTGTTGTTTTTGTCATTTTTATTGTTTTTGTTGTTGTTATTGTTATTGTTTTGTTTTTTTTATTGTTATTGTTGTTGTTATTGTGTTTTTTCTTATTGATTTTGTCTTCTTTTTTGTATATTTTTGATTCAAAATTATTTATAAAAAATGAAACTAAAAGAAGAAACTACCAAACAAAAAACAAAAAAATGAAAACCAAAACATCAATCGAACTACAACAGTACAAATACAAAACAAAACAAAACAAAACAAAACAAAACAAAACAAAACAAACAAAACAAAACAAAACAAAACAAAAAAAAACAAAACAAAACAAAACAAAACAAAAAAAAACTAGAAACTAGAAAAAGAAAAACAGCAAGCACTGGAAAAGGAAGATAGGGCAAGATTGATGCCACAAACCGTTTGTTGTTGTTGAATTTGATGTTGTTGTTGTTGTTGTTGAGGTTGTTGTTGTTGTTGAATTTGATGTTGTTGTTGATATTGTTGTTGTTTTTGTTGTTTTTGTTGATATTGTTGTTGTTGTTGTTGTTGATATTGTTGTTGTTGTTGTTGATTTTGTTGTTGTTGTTGAGGTTGTTGTTGATTTTGTTTTTGTTAATTTTGTTT
>OX387262.1:1084719-1107219 GCA_947562095.1 Branchellion lobata | reverse complement strand
TAATAATAAAGATGAGATATTAATAATAAAGATGAGATATTAATAATAAAGATGAGATATTAATAATAAAGATGAGATATTAATAATAAAGATGAGATATTATTAATAAAGATGAGATATTAATAATAAAGATGAGATATTAATAATAAAGATGAGATATTAATAATAAAGATGAGATATTAATAATAAAGATGAGATATTAATAATAAAGATGAGATATTAATAATAAAGATGTGATATTAATAATAAAGATGAGATATTAATAATAAAGATGAGATATTAATAATAAAGATGAGATATCAATAATAAAGATGAGATATTAATAATAAAGATGAGATATTAATGATAAAGATGAGATATTAACAATAAAGATGAGATATTAGTAATAAAGATGAGATATTAATAATAAAGATGAGATATTAATAATAAAGATGAGATATTAATAATAAAGATGAGATATTAATAATAAAGATGAGATATTAATAATAAAGATGAGATATTAATAATAAAGATGAGATATTAATAATAAAGATGAGATATTAATAATAAAGATGAGATATTAATAATAAAGATGAGATATTAATAATAAAGATGAGATATTAATAATAAAGATGAGATATTAATAATAAAGATGAGATATTAATAATAAAGATGAGATATTAATAATAAAGATGAGATATTAATAATAAAGATGAGATATTAATACTAAAGATGAGATATTAATAATAAAGATGAGATATTAATAATAAAGATGAGATATTAATAATAAAGATGAGATATTAATAATAAAGATGAGATATTAATAATAAAGATGAGATATTAATACTAAAGATGAGATATTAATAATAAAGTGAGATATTAATGATAAAGATGAGATATTAATAATAAAGATGAGATATTAATACTAAAGATGAAATATTAATAAAAAAGATGAGATATTAATAATAAAGATGAGATATTAATAATAAAGATGAGATATTAATAATAAAGATGAGATATTAATACTAAAGATGAGATATTAATAATAAAGATGAGATATTAATGATAAAGATGAGATATTAATAATAAAGATGAGATATTAATAATAAAGATGAGATATTAATAATAAAGATGAGAGATTAATAATAAAGATGAGATATTAATAATAAAGATGAGATATTAATAATAAAGATGAGATATTAATAATAAAGATGAGATATTAATACTAAAGATGAGATATTAATAATAAAGATGAGATATTAATGATAAAGATGAGATATTAATAATAAAGATGAGATATTAATACTAAAGATGAGATATTAATACTAAAGATGAGATATTAATACTAAAGATGAGATATTAATAATAAAGATGAGATATTAATAATAAAGATGAGATATTAATAATAAAGATGAGATATTAATAATAAAGATGAGATATTAATAATAAAGATGAGATATTAATAATAAAGATGAGATATTAATAATAAAGATGAGATATTAATAATAAAGATGAGATATTAATAATAAAGATGAGATATTAATAATAAAGATGAGATATTAATAATAAAGATGAGATATTAATAATAAAGATGAGATATTAATAATAAAGATGAGATATTAATAATAAAGATGAGATATTAATAATAAAGATGAGATATTAATAATAAAGATGAGATATTAATAATAAAGATGAGATATTAATAATAAAGATGAGATATTAATAATAAAGATGAGATATTAATAATAAAGATGAAATATTAATAATAAAGATGAGATATTAATAATAAAGATGAGATATTAATAATAAAGATGAGATATTAATAATAAAGAGGAGATATTAATACTAAAGATGAGATATTAATAATAAAGATGAGATATTAATAATAAAGATGAGATATTAATAATAAAGATGGAAATAATAATAAATTAAGAAAAATGTGCAAATAAATACAATGATTATTTTAAACTAATAATAAAGATAAAAACAAAATAAAATAATAAATAATAATAATAATAATAATGATAATAATAATAATAATAATAATAATAATAATAATAATAATAATAATAATAATAATAATAATAATAATAATAATAATAATAATAATAATAATAATAATAATAATAATAATAATAATAATAATAATAATAATAATAATAATAATAATAATAATAATAATAATAATAATAATAATAATAATAATAATAATAATAATAATAATAATAATAATAATAATAATAATAATAATAATAATAATAATAATAATAATAATAATAATAATAATAATAATAATAATAATAATAATAATAATAATAATAATAATAATAATAATAATAATAAAAATAAAAAAAATAATAATAATAATAATTATAATAAAATGATAATAAAATGATAATAATAGAAATAGTAGTAGTAATAATAATAATAATAATAATAATAATAATAATAACAATAATAATAATAATAATAATAATAATAATAATAATAATAATAATAATAATAATAATAATAATAATAATAATAATAATAATAATAATAATAATAATAATAATAATAATAATGATAATAATAATAATAATAATAATAATAATAATAATAATAATAATAATAATAATAATAATAATAATAATAATAATAATAATGATAATAATAATAATAATAATAATAATAATAATAATAATAATAATAATAATAATAATAATAATAATAATAATAATAATAATAATAATAATAATAATAATAATAATAATAATAATAATAATAATAATAATAATAATAATAATAATAATAATAATAATAATAATAATAATAATAATAATAATAATAATAATAATAATAATAATAATAATAATAATAATAATAATAATAATAATAATAATAATAATAATAATAATAATAATAATAATAATAATAATAATAATAATAATAATAATAATAATAAAAATAATAAAAATAATAATAATAATAATAATAATAATAATAATAATAATAATAATAATAATAATAATAATAATAAAAATAATAAAAATAATAATAATAATAATTATAATAAAATGATAATAAAATGATGATAATAAAATGATAATAATAGAAATAGTAATGATGATGAAATAAAATATTAATGAAAAAAAAATGATAAAATATCATTAAAAAATTAAAAAATTGAAAAATTGAGAACAATATACAATTAAATAATAAAAATAATAATAATTAGTTGAAGAATAATAAGAATAATGTAAATTAATAGAAGAATAATAAGAATAATGTAAATTAATAGAAGAATAATAAGAATAATGTAAATTAATAGAAGAATAATAAGAATAATAAGAATAATAAGAATAATAAGAATACTAAGAAGAATAAGAATAATAAGAATAATAAGAATAATAAGATTAATAAGAATAATAAGAATAATAAGAATAATAAGAAAAATAAAAATAATAAGAATAATATGAATAATAAGAATAATAAGAATAATAAGAATAATAAGAATAATAAGAATAATAAGAGTAATAAGAATAATAAGAATAATAAGAGTAATAAGAATAATAAGAATAATAAGAATAATAAGAATAATAAGAATAATAAGAATAATAAGAATAATAAGAATAATAAGAATAATAAGAATAATAAGAATAATATGAATAATAAGAATAATAAGAATAATAAGAATATTATGAATAATAAGAAATATAAAAATAATAAGAATAATAAGAATAATAAAAATAATAAGAATAATAAGAATAATAAGAATAATAAGAATAATAAGAATAATAAGAATAATAAGAATAATAAGAATAATAAGAATAATAAGAATAATAAGAATAATAAGAATAATAAGAATAATAAGAATAAGAATAATAATAATAATAATAATAATAAAAATAATAATAATAATAATAATAATAATAATAATAATAATAATAATAATAATAATAATAATAATAAGAGTACTGAAGCATTGAATAATTTCTTCCTCATTGTTCCGTGGCACAGTGCGTAACAAGCGCCTGCACAAGGTGACGTCAGAAGAGAATGTGCACTTCTTCCTCACCAACTACCCTAACGTGAAAACTCTCTCCGAACGGATCAACCTGCCATCGACCAAAGATCAAGAAGACGAACCTCTTCCGTTGATAGATCCCACACCGGAAACACATGATTCACCAGGTTATCCGGATGAGGAAGACGTGGTGGAAGAAAAAGAAGGGAATGATGGAGGGGTGATGGACGCAGAGGAAGTGGATGATTATGGGTACTCTCCTATTGATATTGCCGAAACTCTTGGTGAGAGTTTCAAAGTTTGGAGTGAACAATCTTTGTGAGGAGTGGTTGTATGATTGAGTGGTTGAATGATTGAGTGGTTGAATGATTGAGTGGTTGAATGATTGAGTGGTTGAATGATTGAGTGGTTGAATGATTGAGTGGTTGTATGATTGAGTGGTTGAATGATTGAGTGGTTGAATTATTGAGTGGTTAAATGATTGAGTGGTTGAATGATTGAGTGGTTAAATGATTGAGTGGTTGAATGATTGAGTGGTTAAATGATTGAGTGGTTGAATGATTGAGTGGTTAAATGATTGAGTGGTTGAATGATTGAGTGGTTAAATGATTGAGTGGTTGTATGATTGAGTGGTTGAATTATTGAGTGGTTGAATGATTGAGTGGTTGAATTACTGAGTGGTTGAATGATTGAGTGGTTGAATTATTGAGTGGTTGAATGATTGAGTGGTTGAATTATTGAGTGGTTGAATGATTGAGTGGTTGAATTATTGAGTGGTTGAATGATTGAGTGGTTGAATTATTGAGTGGTTGAATGATTGGTTGGTTGGGTGTTTGAATGCTTGGTTGGTTGGATGGTTGAGTGATTGAATGATTGGTTGGTTGGATGGTTGAGTGGTTGAATGATTGGTTGGTTGGATGGTTGAGTGATTGAATGATTGGTTGGTTGGGTGGTTGAGTGATTGAATGATTGGTTGGTGGGGTAGTTAAATGATTGGTTGGCTGAGTGGTTGAGTGGTTGGGTGATTGAACAAGTGGGTGGTTGGTTTTTTTCAATTGTTCGGATATTGAAAAGTGAAAAAAATTGAAGGCGATTGAAGAGATGGAACTTAAATTTTTTAAAATTTAAGTTTTTTTATAGAAATACGAAAACCCAAATAAATGTGAAATTTAATTTTTGAATTCGAAAAGTAAAAACAAACAAAATGAAAATATTGAAAATAATAAAAAATATATTAATTAACTGAAAAAAACAAAAATTAATAATTTAAAAAAAAAAAATTAATATTAAAAAATTTTTTTTCTAAATTAAAACAAAACTTAAAAATTGAAAACTAAAAGTAGGCTGTGTATGTTTTGTGACGTAGTGAATCCTTTCAGTTTTGTTTATAAACAACTCATCAACATCTTCCTTGAAAACGATAAACAGACAGTAATATCAAAAGAATTCATTCAAATTGATAACAAAATCATTAATAACAACAATAACAACAATAATAACAATAACAACAATAATAACAATAACAACAATAACAATAATAACAACAATAACAACAATAACAACAAGAACAACATTAACAACAATAACAACAATAATAACAATAATAACAACAATAACAACAATAACAACAATAACAATAAAATAATTATCAATGAGAGTAAGTTTCCAATGATATAAATGTCAACAATAACAGCTTTATAACAATAAAAAATAAAAAAAATAAAAAATAAAATAATAATAATAAAAACAATAATCGAAATATAGAGATAATTGATGCAAGTTTGTTAATAAATAAAAAATACCCAACGACACTAGAACCAGCAAACAAACGAAATAATAATACAAACGAAATATTAATACAAACAACATAATAATACAAACAACATAATAATACAAACAACATAATAATACAAACGAAATAATAATACAAACAACATAATAATACAAACGAAATATTAATACAAACGAAATAATAATACAAACGAAATAATAATACAAACAACGTAATAATACAAACAAAATAATAATACAAACAACATAATAATACAAACAAAATAATAATACAAACAACATAATAATACAAACAACATAATAATACAAACAACATAATAATACAAACGAAATAATAATATAAACAAAATAATAACACAAACAACATAATAATACAAACAAACAAAAACTGAAAGAATAACATTGGGAGAAAAAATATTAACAAAAAAAATAAAAAATAATTTCTAGAGCAATTGATAATACAAAACAAAACAGATGGACTAGTTGAATCTGAAACAATTAACAAATAATAAAAATAAAAAATAAAAATAAAAAAAACATCCATTGGTTCGTAATAATTATACATAAAATAGGAATAATTAATTATTCGACATAATTATAATAAATAACAAATAATAATTATTCTTTTTGAAAACTTGAGGTGAAGTTAGGTTTCAGGGTTTGAGTTTTGTTTCTCTTAAACATGTACAGGTTCGAGAAGATCAAAAGTGTTGGTAGTTTTGTTTTGTTTTTAGTTTTGATAATTTTGCTATCATTTTTTTTTATCTGGAATTAATTTTTTTTACCTCTATATCCCATTTTGCAAGAAATAATTTAAGATTTTTCAAAAACTGCCACAACCACCAAAGTCAAATTAATGTGGATTGCAGCAAACATCCTCACCACTGGTCAGCCAGCTTACTTACATGGTCTTCTCTCCGACGCCCACCTGAATCGCTTAGATCCTCTCAATCCGGCCCCCTGTTGCATCAGCCAGTTTCCTCAAACCTCTTCGCTCATCACTCTTTTCCCATACTGCCTCTAACCTATGGAACTCTCTTCCACACAACCTCATCTCATAAACCTCGTTGTTGAACTTTTGAAAACTGCTGAAAACTCACCTTCACCTTAACTCAATCTTTGATTGATCATAAGCGCCTCTGAGGCAACCTAGGTTGCGAACTGTGCGTTATAACAAACTGTGCATTCATTCATTCCCCTCTAAAGCCTGCAAAAACATCTGAACCACGGTCATATGACCACATCCCATAACCCACTAATCTTCAAAATGAAACTACAAAAAAAATTCAATAAAACTCGAGAAAAGTTAAAAATATTTTTTAAAAACTCGAAAAACCTTTGTAAAAACCACAAAAACCTTCGATATATTAAAAACCATTAAAAGCCACAAGCACTTCCAAGACTTCAACACATCTTCAACTGACCCCCAAAACTCCGAATGACTCGCACTCTTCCAAAAAAATGTCCAAAAACCACCTAAAAAAAACCATCCAAACAAAACCACCTAAACAAAACCATCCAAACAAAACCACCCAAACAAAACCACCCAAACAAAACCACCCAAACAAAACCATCCAAACAAAACCACCCAAACAAAACCACCCAAACAAAACCACCCAAACAAAACCACCCAAACAAAACCACCCAAACAAAACCACCCAAACAAAACCACCATAAAAAAACCACCCAAACAAAACCACCCAAACAAAACCACCCAAACAAAACCACCCAAACAAAACCACCCAAACAAAACCACCATAACAAAACCACCCAACAAAACCACCCAAACAAAACCACCCAACAAAACCACCCAAACAAAACCACCATAACAAAAGCACCCAAACAAAACCACCCAAACAAAACCACCCAAACAAAACCACCCAAACAAAACCACCCAAACAAAACCACCCAAACAAAACCACCCAAACAAAATCCTTCAAACAAAACCAACCAAACGAAACCACCCAAAAAAAACTAATAACCTTCAAAAACCACCTAAAAACCACCTAAAAACCACCTAAAAATTACCTAAAAACCACCTTGAAACCACTTGTAAACCATTTGAAAACACATTATTAAACTCCTGAATAACCACAAATTCCAAAACTCCGAACAGCGGAATGTGCACAACCCAAAGACCCATAACATTCGGAAGCCGAAGCTGTCATTGGACCAGGTGTGTGAATGCAAAGGTTCCGGTATCGAAAACATGTGTGGCAAGATTGCCAAGGGATGCCGCCTCACTACTAAAGCCCCCAAACCCTTCCCCACCCCTGTGGAACCGGTGGGTTGGTGGTTGGTGGTTGGTGGTTGGTGGTTGGTAGTTGGTGGTTGGTGGTTGGTGGTTGGTGGTTGGGGTTGGTGGTTGAGGTGGGTGGTTGGTAGTTGGTGGTTGGTAGTTGGTGGTTGGTGGTTGGTGGTTGGTAGTTGGTGGTTGGTGGTTGGTAGTTGGTGGTTGGTGGTTGGTGGTTGGTGGTTGGTGGTTGGTGGTTGGTGGTTGGTGGTTGGTGGTTGGTGGTTGGTGGTTGGTGGTTGGTGGTTGGTGGTTGGTAGTTGGTGGTGGGTGGTTGGTAGTTGGTGGTTGGTAGTTGGTGGTTGGTAGTTGGTGGTTGGAGGTTGGTGGTTGGTAGTTGGTGGTTGGAGTTGGTGGGTTGGTGGTTGGTAGTTGGTGGTTGGGGTTGGTGGTTGAGGTGGGTGGTTGGTAGTTGGTGGTTGGTAGTTGGTGGTTGGTGGTTGGGGTTGGTGGTTGAGGTTGGTGGCTGGTAGTTGGTGGTTGGTAGTTGGTGGTTGAAATTGGTGGTTGGAATTGGTGGGTTGGTGGTTGGTGGTTGGAGTTGGTGGGTTGGAGTTGGTGGTTGGAGGTTGGTGGTTGGTAGTTGGTGGTTGGAGTTGGTGGGTTGGTGGTTGGTAGTTGGTGGTTGGTAGTTGGTAGTTGGTGGTTGGTGGTTGGTAGTTGGTGGTTGGTGGTTGGTGGTTGGTGGTTGGTGGTTGGTGGTTGGTAGTTGGTGGTTGGTGGTTGGTGGTTGGTGGTTGGTGGTTGGTAGTTGGTGGTGGGTGGTTGGTAGTTGGTGGTTGGTAGTTGGTGGTTGGTAGTTGGTGGTTGGAGGTTGGTGGTTGGTAGTTGGTGGTTGGAGTTGGTGGGTTGGTGGTTGGTAGTTGGTGGTTGGGGTTGGTGGTTGAGGTGGGTGGTTGGTAGTTGGTGGTTGGTAGTTGGTGGTTGGTGGTTGGGGTTGGTGGTTGAGGTTGGTGGCTGGTAGTTGGTGGTTGGTAGTTGGTGGTTGAAATTGGTGGTTGGAATTGGTGGGTTGGTGGTTGGTGGTTGGAGTTGGTGGGTTGGAGTTGGTGGTTGGAGGTTGGTGGTTGGTAGTTGGTGGTTGGAGTTGGTGGGTTGGTGGTTGGTAGTTGGTGGTTGGAATTGGTGGTTGGAATTGGTGGGTTGGTGGTTGGTGGTTGGTAGTTGGTGGTTGGAGTTGGTGGTTGGTGGTTGGTAGTTGGTGGTTGGTAGTTGGTGGTTGGTGGTTGGTGGTTGGTGGTTGGGGTTGGTGGTTGGTGGTTGGGGTTGGTGGTTGTTAATTGGGGTTGGTGGTTGGTGGTTGGTAGTTGGTGGTTGGAGTTGGTGGTTGGTGGTTGGTAGTTGGTGGTTGGTAGTTGGAATTGGTGGGTTGGTGGTTGGTGGTTGGTAGTTGGTGGTTGGAGTTGGTGGTTGGTGGTTGGTAGTTGGCGGTTGGTAGTTGGTGGTTGGTGGTTGGTGGTTGGGGTTGGTGGTTGGTGGTTGGTGGTTGGTGGTTGTTAATTGGGGTTGGTGGTTGGTGGTTGGGGTTGGTGGTTGTTAATTGGGGTTGGTGGTTGGGGTTGGTGGTTGTTAATTGGGGTTGGTGGCTGGTAGTTGGGGTTGAGGGTCGGTAGTTGGGGGTTGGTGGCTAGTGGTTGGGATTGGTGGTTGGTGGTTGGTGGTTAGAGATGGTGGTTGAGATTGGTGGTTGATGGTTGGAGTTGGTGGCTGAATGTGACTGGAAATGGAGCAGAAAGGGGTGGAAACACAGAATGGTGAGTTGAAGAGCAGAAGGGGGTGGAAAAGGAAAAAGGTGTGAATGGGGGTTCGGAAGAAGGGGTAGGTTGGAAAAAAATTAATGTGATTGAAAGAATGGGAGAGGAGAGATGAAAAAAGGAAAAAATCGATACTATAAGGGTGTGAGCACCTATCAAGCACCCATACAAACACCCACACAAGCACCCATACAAACACCCACACAAGCACCCATACAAACACCCATACAAGCACCCATACAAACACCCACACAAGCACCCATACAAACACCCACACAAGCACCCATACAAACACCCATACAAGCATCCATACAAGCATTCATAAAAACACACATACAAGCACCCGTACAAACACCCATACAAACACCGATTCAAGCACCCATACAAGCACCCATACAAAAAAACATACAAACACCTTAAAAGCACACATACAAGCACCCATACAAGCACCCATACAAGCACCCATACAAGCACCCATACAAGCACCCATACAAGCACCCATACAAACACCCACACAAGCACCCATACAAACACCCACACAAGCACCCATACAAACACCCATACAAGCATCCATACAAGCATTCATAAAAACACACATACAAGCACCCGTACAAACACCCATACAAACACCCATACAAGCACCCATACAAACACCGATTCAAGCACCCATACAAGCACCCATACAAAAAAACATACAAACACCTTAAAAGCACACATACAAGCACCCGTACAAGCACCCATACAAGCATCAATACAATCACACGTACAAACCCCAGTACAAACACACAGACAAGAACCCGTACAAACATTCATACAAACACCCTTACAAAACAGATTGCGAACACTTTACAAGCACACATACAAACACCCATACAAGCACACATACAAGTACACGTACAAGCACCCATACAAGCACCCATAAAAGCACTCATACAAGCACCCATACAAGCACCCACACAAGCACCCATACAAGCACCCATACAAGCACCCACACAAGCACCCATACAAGCACCCATACAAGCACCCATACAAGCACCCATACAAGCACCCATACAAGCACCCATACAAGCACCCATACAAGCACCCATACAAGCACCCATACAAGCACCCATACAAGCACCCATACAAGCACCCATACAAGCACCCATACAAGCACCCACACAAGCACCCATACAAGAACCCATACAAGCACCCATACAAACACCCATACAAGCACCCATACAAGCACCCATACAAGCACCCGTACAAGCACCCATACAAGCACCCATACAAGCACCCATACAAGCACCCATACAAGCACCCATACAAGCACCCATACAAGCACCCATACAAGCACCCATACAAGCACCCATACAAGCACCCATACAAGCACCCATACAAGCACCCACACAAGCACCCATACAAGCACCCATACAAGCACCCATACAAGCACCCATACAAGCACACATACAAGCACCCATACAAGCACCCATACAAGCACCCATACAAGCACCCATACAAGCACCCATACAAGCCCCCATACAAGCACCCATACAAGCACACATACAAGCACCCATACAAGCACCCATACAAGCACCCATACAAGCACCCATACAAGCACCCATACAAGTACCCATACAAGCACCCATACAAGCACCCATACAAGCACCCATACAAGCACCCATACAAGCACCCATACAAGCACCCATACAAGCACCCATACAAGCACCCATACAAGCACCCATACAAGCACCCATACAAGCACCCATACAAGCACCCATACAAGCACCCATACAAGCACCCATACAACCAAAAAGATAAAGACATACGAAGAGTTGACTCAGGCGCAAGAGAATGAAACGGTTGATTTTGTGAAGAACATGAGAGCGAAAGTGGAGAACATATTTTTGGAAAAACCCAAAGAAATGCATATCAAACAACTGATGGAACAAATAAGAAGTAATGAGGTCAAGGTCACCCAACCAGCTTTCAAGGTCAAGAAAACTAGGCCGATCCGAATCCTAACTAATTATGTAAGGAGGGGGGGGGGTGTTGTTGGCTGGAAGGGGTTTGTGAGGGGATATGATTAAGCAACTAATGGGATGAGGAAGATTTTTAAGTGGGGGAGGGGAGGGAGATGAAATTATTCTACGATATTATTTTTATTAAATTATTTTTATTATATTATTTTTATTATATTATTTTTATTATATTATTTTTATTATTTCATTTTTATTATATTATTTTTATTATATTATTTTTATCATATTATTTTTATTATATTATTTTTATTATTTCATTTTTATTATATTATTTTTATGATATTATTTTTATTATATTATTTTTATGATATTATTTTTATTATATTATTTTTATCATATTATTTTTATTATATTATTTTTATCATATTATTTTTATTATATTATTTTTATTATATTATTTTTATTAAATTTTTTTTATTAGATTATTTTTATTAAATTATTTTTATTATTTCATTTTTATTATATTATTTTTATTATTTCATTTTTATTAAATTATTTTTATCATATTATTTTTATTAAATTATTTTTATTATATTATTTTTATTATTTCATTTTTATTATATTATTTTTATGATATTATTTTTATGATATTATTTTTATTATATTATTTTTATTATATTATTTTTATTATATTATTTTTATGATAATATTTTTATGATATTATTTTTATGATATTATTTTTATTATATTATTTTTATTATAGTATTTTTATTAAATTATTTTTATTACATTATTTTTATTATATTATTTTTATTATATTTTTTTTATTGTATTTTTTTTATTAAATTATTTTTATTATATTATTTTATGAAATTATTTTTATTATATTATTTTCAGGAAATAACCAACAAAATATGGAGGAGGAAATTATTGAAAGAGCGTAAATGTGGAGAAAGGTTTGTGGAAAACTCGAAATATTATTATTTATTAATAAATAAATGAATAAATAAATAAATAAATAAATAAATAAATAAATAAATAAATAAATAAATAAATAAATAAATAAATAAATAAATAAATAAATAAATAAATAAATAAATAAATAAATAAATAAATAAATAAATAAATAAATGAATAAATAAATAAATAAATAAATAAATAAATAAATAAATAAATAAATAAATAAATAAATAAATAAATAAATAAATAAATAAATAAATAAATAAATAAATAAATAAATAAATAAATGAATAAATAATTAAATAAATAAATAAATAAATGAATAAATAAATAAATAAATAAATAAATAAATAAATAAATAAATAAATAAATAAATAAATAAATAAATAAATAAATAAATAAATAAATAAATAAATAAATGAATAAATAAATAAATAAATAAATAAATAAATAAATAAATAAATAAATAAGTAAATAAATAAATAAATTAATTAATTAATTAATTAATTAATTAATTAATTAATTAATTAATTAATTAATTAATTAATTAATTAATAAATTAATAAATTAATAAATAAATAAATAAATAAATAAATAAATAAATAAATAAATAAATAAATAAATAAATAAATAAATAAATAAATAAATAAATAAATAAATAAATAAATAAATAAATAAATAAATAAACTAATTAATTGATTAATTAATTAATTTTCTAATTTATTTTTCCACATTAGTTACTTGACTGAATCATTGATTTTTTAGTATATAAGTAAAAAGTCCATTCTAAAAAGTACAAAAAAAATATATAAATTTTAATTTAAAAAAAAAATTTCAAATCCAAATGTGAAAATTAAAATAAAAATATTTTTTGAAATGAATTTTAAAATTTTTTTGGAAAAATTCCAACAAAATTAAAAATATTTTCAAAATTGACGATGAAAAAAATTCAAAAAAACCTCATCAAAAAATCGGTTAAAAAATCTTAAATTAATCTTTGAAAAAAAAAAAATTTTGGAAAATTCTTGAATAAAAATTAAATTTTTTTTTTTAAATCATCATAAAATCTAAAAAAAAAAAACAAGAAATAAACATCGACGTTAAAATAACAAAAAAAACCCAGACTTGGTCCCTACCAGCAAGTTGACCCAACCACCATCGTCTCGGATATCTTCAAATTTTGCAGCAATGACCGTTTCAAGTCTTGTGTGCAACAAAAAAAAGCTAACGAAAGTTGGTTTCCGAAAGTTATTTTTCCGGAGTTTTTAGTATAATTTTTATTTTTTTTAATTCAATTTTTTTCTTTTTTTTTTCTTTTTTTTTTCTTTTTTTTTCTCAGGGTTTCGTGTATTAATTTTAATGTTTTGTTTTTAAACGGAATGTATGAATGAACATGAACGAATGAAAAGTAAAAACTCTATCTTCATTTTTCTTCAAAACAAACAAAAAAAAACAGACGAAAAAAACGTACCCACAAACAAATAAACAAACATACAAAAACAAAAACAAAAATACAGAAAAAATAAACAAAAATACAGAAAAAAGAAACAAACAAACAAAAAAATAATAAAAAAACATACAGAAAAACAAACAGGCACAAAAAAATAAACAAACAAACATCTAAAAAACATACAAACATACATACAAAAAACAAACAAACAAAAACATACAAAAACATACATACAAACAAACAACCCCACATAAAAGATGTGGAAGCGGCAGCGAGGAAGGAGTTCAAAGAGATACAGACACAAACAGATGAGTCATACATCGAGGAAATGAAATCCTCAATGATCACCAAGGAGACCCTGGATGATGAAGAGATGGCAAGATTGAGGGAAGAGAGGATGAGAAAGGATGAGAAAAAGAGGCTGAAGAAACTTAAGAAGAATGCTAGTGTGGTGCTGTTGGACTGGTGAGTGGAGAGTAAGGGGGGAGGGGGGAGGGGGGAGGGGGGAGGGGGGAGGGGGGAGGGGAGGGAGGGGGGAGGGGAGGGAAGGGGGGGGGGGAAGAGGAGGGGGGGAGTGAGGGAGGAGGGGGGGAGAAAAAAAGGGGGGGAATGAGGGGGGAGGGGGGGAAAGAAGGGGGAGGAAAGAGTGAGAGGGGAAAAGGGGGAGTGAGGGGAGAGTGAGATGCGAGGGAAAGGAGAGTAGGGGGGGGGGAGTGAGGGGGGAGAAGAGTTGAAAGGGAGAGGAAAAAGAGGTGTGAAGGTGTGTATGAGGTTTGGTGAACTGATGGGGGTGGAGGGGTGTGATGATGACAAGTTGATGGAGACCTTTTTGAAACTTCCGACACACCACTCAAACCGCCCACCTCAATGAAATATCTCACAAAAAACCCCCAACCACCATTAAACACCCCCAAAAACTCCCAACCACCATTAAACACCCCCAAAAACTCCCAACCACCATTAAACACCCCCAAAAACTCCCAACCACCATTAAACACCCCCAAAAACTCCCAACCACCATTAAACACCCCCAAAAACTCCCAACCACCATTAAACACCCCCAAAAACTCCCAACCACCATTAAACACCCCCAAAAACTCCCAGCCACCATTAAACACCCCCAAAAACCCCCAACCACCATTAAACACCCCCAAAAACCCCCAACCACCATTAAACACCCCCAAAAACTCCCAACCACCATTAAACACCCCCAAAAACTCCCAACCACCATTAAACACCCCCAAAAACTCCCAACCACCATAAACACCCCCAAAAATCCACAACCACCATTAAACACCCCCAAAAACCCCCAACCACCATTAAACACCCCCAAAAACTCCCAACCACCATTAAACACCCCCAAAAACTCCCAACCACCATTAAACATCCCCAAAACTCCCAACCACCATTAAACACCCCCAAAAACCCCCAACCACAATTAAACACCCCCAAAAACTCCCAACCACCATAAACACCCCCAAAAACCCACAACCACCATTAAACACCCCCAAAAACTCCCAACCACCATTAAACACCCCAAAAAACCCCCAACCACCATTAAACACCCCCAAAAACTCTCAACCACCATTAAACACCCCCAAAAACTCCCAACCACCATTAAACATCCCCAAAACTCCCAACCACCATTAAACACCCCCAAAAACTCCCAACCACCATTAAACACCCCCAAAAACCCCCAACCACCATTAAACACCCCCAAAAACCCCCAACCACCATTAAACACCCCCAGAAACCCCCAACCACCATTAAACACCCCCAAAAACTCCCAACCACCATTAAACACCCCCAAAAACTCCCAACCACCATTAAACACCCCCAAAAACCCCCAACCACAATTAAACACCCCCAAAAACTCCCAACCACCATAAACACCCCCAAAAACCCACAACCACCATTAAACACCCCCAAAAACTCCCAACCACCATTAAACACCCCCAAAAACTTCCAACCACCATTAAACACCCCCAAAAACTCCCAACCACCATTAAACACCCCCAAAAACTCCCAACCACCATTAAACACCCCCAAAAACTCCCAACCACCATTAAACATCCCCAAAACTCCCAACCACCATTAAACACCCCCAAAAACTCCCAACCACCATTAAACACCCCCAAAAACTCCCAACCACCATTAAACATCTCCAAAACTCCCAACCACCATTAAACACCCCCAAAAACTCCCAACCACCATTAAACACCCCCAAAAACCCCCAACCACCATTAAAAACCCCCAAAAACTCCCAACCACCATTAAACACCCCCAAAAACCCCCAACCACCATTAAACACCCCCAAAAACTCCCAACCACCATTAAACACCCCCAAAAACTCCCAACCACCATTAAACATCCCCAAAACTCCCAACCACCATTAAACACCCCCAAAAACTCCCAACCACCATTTAACACCCCCAAAAACCCCCAACCACCATTAAACACCCCCAGAAACCCCCAACCACCATTAAACACCCCCAAAAACTCCCAACCACCATTAAACACCCCCAAAAACTCCCAACCACCATTAAACACCCCCAAAAACCCCTAACCACAATTAAACACCCCCAAAAACTCCCAACCACCATAAACACCCCCAAAAACTCCCAACCACCATTAAACATCCCCAAAACTCCCAACCACCATTAAACACCCCCAAAAACTCCCAACCACCATTAAACACCCCCAAAAACCCCCAACCACCATTAAACACCCCCAGAAACCCCCAACCACCATTAAACACCCCCAAAAACTCCCAACCACCATTAAACACCCCCAAAAACTCCCAACCACCATTAAACACCCCCAAAAACCCCCAACCACAATTAAACACCCCCAAAAACTCCCAACCACCATAAACACCCCCAAAAACCCCCAACCACCATTAAACACCCCCAAAAACTCCCAACCACCATTAAACACCCCCAAAAACTCCCAACCACCATTAAACACCCCCAAAAACTCCCAACCACCATTAAACACCCCCAAAAACTCCCAACCACCATAAACACCCCCAAAAACCCACAACCACCATTAAACACCCCCAAAAACTCCCAACCACCATTAAACACCCCCAAAAACTCCCAACCACCATGAAACACCTCCAAAAACTTTCAAATGTTTCAAAAAGCTTCAAAGTTTTGAAGCGCTTAACTTTTATGCAACACCCTCCAAAAAGCCTAAATGTACTCAAAACACCAAACCATCAAAAACCCCAAAAAACTCAAAACCTGAAAGGAAATTCGTGAACATTGAAAATGCCAAAAAAAGACACCCGGAAAACCACTTAGAACACCCAAAAATACTCCATTAAAATACCCATAAATACCCTTAAAAACCCCTATCAATACGCTATTGAAACACCCATCAATACGCTATTGAAACACCCATCAATACGTCATTAAAACACCCATGAATATTCTATAAAAACACCCAAAATACCTCAACTAAACACCAAACAATACCTCAACTAAACACCCAAAATACCTCAACTAAACACCCAAAATACCTCAACTAAACACCCAAAAACCCCTCGAATAGGAATTACAAGCCCAACCCATGCAAAACGCTTTTGAACCCTGATGGAAGTTGTCCGGAGAAGGATGTCAACGAGTCTGACGTGGACTCGGACGACGAGAAGATAGAGTGCACATGTCACGACTCCTTCCGCTACTGCAGAGCTATGGACTTCCTGAGGCGCAAGGACTACCAACACAACTGGATGCCCAGTCAAAAGTGTCCAGAAAGCAGTAGAAAGAAGAAGACGGAGGAAGTGGATTGAGGAGGAGGGGGGGGTGGTCGGAAGGGGTAGATTGAAGAGGAAGGGGGGGGGGGGGTGGTTGGAGGGGGTGGATTGAAGAGGAGGAGGGGTGGGTGATTGGAGGGGGTGAATTGGGGAGGAAGGGTGGATGATTGGAGGGGGTGAATTGGGGAAGAGGGGTGGGGGATTGGAGGGGGTGAATTGAGGAAGAGGGGTGGGGGATTGGAGGAAGTGGTAATGGGGTAGAGCGTGAAGATGGGGGTTGTGGAAGAAGGGGTGTGATTGAAGGAAAGCAAATTAAGTAGGAAAATGAGTGAGGGAATAATAGTGTTTTTTTTTTAATTTTTGTTTTTTTTTAAATTTTGTTTTGAAGGGTTGTTTGTGGATGTTTTCAAAAACTTTTGAAGGTTTTTGTAAAGGGTTGATTTACAATGCGTTATAATGCTACAACACAATGTGATACAATACTACGATAAAATACAATACATTACAATACAATACAATTTGATAAAATACAATACAATTTGATACAATACAATACAATTTGATACAATACAAGACAATCTGATATATTACTATACGCTTTGATACAATACAATAAAATGTGATACACTAAAATACAATTTGATACAATACAATACAATCTGATATACTACTATACGCTGTGATACAATACTATACAATCTAATACAACACAACGACGGTTGTCATTGATGTGGCCTCAGCCCATCAAAGCTTCAAAGCCATTGGAAATTTTGTTATGAACCATCCAAACAACACGTCAGCTAAGTACCAATTCTATCTTATCTGATCTAATCTAATCTTCCCCATTCTGATCTAATCTTCCCCATTCCAATCTAATCTTTCCCATTCTAATCCAATCTTCCCCATTCCAATCTAATCTTCCCCATTCTAATCTAATCTTCCCCATTCTAATCTTATCTTTTCCAATCTAATCTTATCTTTTCCAATCTAATCTAATATTTTCCCTTCCACTCTGATCTCTTCCATCCTACTATAATCTTATCACTGCGTTTATAGAGCGTTTGTTATCACTTTGTTCAAAGGCGCTCCCAAAGAAACGGTCTCATCGCTGCTGGGCTACCAGGTGACTGAGGCTCTTCAGGCTGCTCTTAACTTGAGGTGCCAACATTTTTGATGTCAGACTTCAAGTCCTCCAACATCTCAACTTTTTGTTGTTATTGCCACTTAAACGATGCTCGTCATTGTATTGTATTTTATTGTATTCTTTTGTATTCTATTGTGATTCATTGTATTGTATTTTATTGTATTCTTTTGTATTCTATTGTGATTCATTGTATTGTATTTTATTGTATTCTTTTGTATTCTATTGTGATTCATTGTATTGTTTTTTATTGTATTCTTTTGTATTCTATTGTGATTCATTGTATTGTATTTTATTGTATTCTTTTGTATTCTATTGTGATTCATTGTATTGTATTTTATTGTATTCTTTTGTATTCTATTGTGATTCATTGTATTGTATTTTATTGTATTCTTTTGTATTCTATTGTGATTCATTGTATTGTATTTTATTGTATTCTTTTGTATTCTATTGTGATTCATTGTATTGTATTATATTGTATTCTTTTGTATTCTATTGTGATTCATTGTATTGTATTTTATTGTATTCTTTTGTATTCTTTTGTATTCTATTGTGATTCATTGTATTGTATTTTATTGTATTCTTTTGTATTCTATTGTGATTCATTGTATTGTATTTTATTGTATTCTTTTGTATTCTATTGTGATTCATTGTATTGTATTTTATTGTATTCTTTTGTATTCTATTGTGATTCATTGTATTGTATTTTATTGTATTCTTTTGTATTCTATTGTGATTCATTGTATTGTATTTTATTGTATTCTTTTGTATTCTATTGTGATTCATTGTATTGTATTTTATTGTATTTTTTTGTATTCTATTGTGATTCATTGTATTGTATTTTATTGTATTTTTTTGTATTCTATTGTGATTCATTGTATTGTATTTTATTGTATTCTTTTGTATTCTTTTGTATTCTATTGTGATTCATTGTATTGTATTTTTTTGTATTCTTTTGTATTCTATTGTGATTCATTGTATTGTATTATATTGTATTTTTTTGTATTCTATTGTGATTCATTGTATTGTATTTTATTGTATTCTTTTGTATTCTTTTGTATTCTATTGTGATTCATTGTATTGTATTTTATTGTATTCTTTTGTATTCTATTGTGATTCATTGTATTGTATTTTATTGTATTCTTTTGTATTCTATTGTGATTCATTGTATTGTATTTTATTGTATTCTTTTGTATTCTATTGTGATTCATTGTATTGTATTTTATTGTATTCTTTTGTATTCTATTGTGATTCATTGTATTGTATTTTATTGTATTCTTTTGTATTCTATTGTGATTCATTGTATTGTATTTTATTGTATTTTTTTGTATTCTATTGTGATTCATTGTATTGTATTTTATTGTATTCTTTTGTATTCTATTGTGATTCATTGTATTGTATTTTATTGTATTCTTTTGTATTCTATTGTGATTCATTGTATTGTATTTTATTGTATTCTTTTGTATTCTATTGTGATTCATTGTATTGTATTTTATTGTATTTTTTTGTATTCTATTGTGATTCATTGTATTGTATTTTATTGTATTCTTTTGTATTCTATTGTGATTCATTGTATTGTATTTTATTGTATTCTTTTGTATTCTATTTTGATTCATTGTATTGTATTTTATTGTATTTTTTTGTATTCTATTGTGATTCATTGTATTGTATTTTATTGTATTCTTTTGTATTCTATTGTGATTCATTGTATTGTATTTTATTGTATTCTTTTGTATTCTATTGTGATTCATTGTATTGTATTTTATTGTATTCTTTTGTATTCTATTGTGATTCATTGTATTGTATTTTATTGTATTCTTTTGTATTCTATTGTGATTCATTGTATTGTATTTTATTGTATTCTTTTGTATTCTATTTTGATTCATTGTATTGTATTTTATTGTATTTTTTTGTATTCTATTGTGATTCATTGTATTGTATTTTATTGTATTCTTTTGTATTCTATTGTGATTCATTGTATTGTATTTTATTGTATTCTTTTGTATTCTATTGTGATTCATTGTATTGTATTTTATTGTATTGTATTTATATTCTATTGTGTTATTTTGTATTTTATTATGTTGTGATATGTCTTTTGTCAGATTTCAAAACAGTCCATTGTATTTTCATTTATTGTTTTTTACTGTAATGTATTGTATCCAGCCCATCTGCTCACCGAATCAACCAACCCACCTTCTTCCTCGTCAAGCAGGAAATTCACTGGATTCACAACACCTGACTTGGAACAACTTGCAAGAAGAACAATTAATTATTAGAAATAAATATCAAATTATGTTCAATTATGAATGGTTATTTATTAGAAAAAATAATTCCACACCACTACCCCATTGAACACCCACCATTAAAAAACACCACTACCCACCCAACACCCACTCAGCACCAACTCACCCTCCCCACTCAACACTCAGTAACCCTTTCCTATTCACTCAACACCCATCAAACACCCACTAAACACCCAAAAAACAACCAATAAAGACTCACTAAACACCCACTAAACACCCACTAAACACCCACTAAACACCCACTAAACACCCACTAAACACCCACTAAACACCCACTAAACACCCACTAAACACCCACTAAACACCCAATAAACACCCACTAAACACCCACTAAACACCCACTAAACACCCAATAAACACCCACTAAACACCCACTAAACACCCACTAAACACCCAACAAACACCCAATAAACACCCATCACTCCCTCCTCCTCTCACCCACTCACCACCCAGCAATACCAAACACCCTCTTTACCATTTTCCACTCACCCCTTCTACCCTCCATCCTCCACCCATCTTATCACCCGCCCTCCCATCCCCACCCACTCAAGACACCACCACCCATTCAGCCCCCCACCACCTACTTTGCTGAAACCAATGCAAGTTTAACATCAGTCAACCGTTCATCCTCCGTCCCATCCCCTTCCACCACCACCACCATATCTGCGTGGAGTAGTGAAGTGGTAGTGTAGTGGAGTGGTGTGGTGGTGTGGTGGAGTGATGGAGGGGTGGTGTAGTGGAGTGGTCAAGGGGTGGAGTGGTGGAGTGGTGGAATGATGGAGTGGTGGTGTGGTGGAGTGGTGGAGTGGTGGAGTGGTGGAGTGGTGGTGTGGTGGAGTGGTGGAGTGGTGGAGTGGTTGAATGGTGGAGTGGTGGAGTGGTGGTGTGGTGAAGTGGTGGAGTGGTGGAGTGGTGGAGTGGTTGAATGGTGGAGTGGTGGTGTGGTGAAGTGGTGGAGTGGTGGAGTGGTGGAGTGGTGGAGTGGTTGAATGGTGGAGTGGTGGTGTGGTGGAATGGTGGAGTGGTGGAGTGGTGGAATGGTGGAGTGGTGGAGTGGTGGAGTTATGGAGTGGTGTGGTGGAGTGGTGGAGTGGTGGAGTGG
>OX387262.1:1067219-1079719 GCA_947562095.1 Branchellion lobata | reverse complement strand
CATAATCAGGTCATTAGTACGTTTGATAGGTGCATAATCAGGTCATTAGTACGTTTGATTGGTGCATAATCAGGTCATTAGTACGTTTGATTGGTGCATAATCAGGTCATTAGTACGTTTGATTGGTGCATAATCAGGTCATTAGTACGTTTGATTGGTGCATAATCAGGTCATTAGTACGTTTGATTGGTGCATAATCAGGCCAGTAGTACGTTTGATTGTTGCATAATCAGGTCATTAGTACGTTTGATTGGTGCATAATCAGGTCATTAGTACGTTTGATTGGTGCATAATCAGGTCATTAATTATTGCGATCGGTCAATAGTTGTTCGATTAAGTGGTGAATTTCATAACAAACTAAATTTATTAAGTTTTACGAAGATTATTTCGAAAAATATAAAAATATTTTAGAACTAGCAAAAAACCAAAGAAAATCTTAAAACACCAGATATTCTTCACAAACCGCCCCAAAACCCCAAAAAAGCCACCACGAACGTCTGGGAACTTTTTGAAGAAGCTAGAATCATCCAGAATGTTCTGCAGATAAGCTTCATATTTCAAGGTGTCATAGACCAGCTTGTAGGACAATCTCCTCTCTCTCTCACACTCAAAAACCGGCTGTTTTTCTTCAAGTTTTTTTTCGTTTTTTTCGGTTTTTTCAGTTTTTTTGCCGCTTTTTTTCTCCGTTTTTTTTTCTTTTTTTGTGGTTTGGATGTTCATTTCACATTTCGTAAATTTTTCACATGAAACAATAATATAATATAATATAATAATATAATATAATATAATATAATATAATATAATATAATATAATATAATATAATATAATATAATATAATATAATATAATATAATATAATATAATATAATATAATATAATATAATATAATATAATATAATATAATATAATATAATATAATATAATATAATATAATATAATATAATATAATATAATATAATATAATATAATATAATATAATATAATATAATATAATATAATATAATATAATATAATATAATATAATATAATATAATATAATATAATATAATATAATATAATATAATATAATATAATATAATATATTATAATATAATATAATATAATATATTATAATATAATATAATATAAAATAATATAATATAATATAATATAATATATAATATAATATAATATAATATAAAATAATATAATATAAAATAATATAATATAATATAATATAATATAATATAATATAATATAATATAATATAATATAATATAATATAATATAATATAATATAATATAATATAATATAATATAATATAATATAATATAATATAATATAATATAATATAATATAATATAATATAATATAATATAATATAATATAATATAATATAATATAATATAATATAATATAATATAATATAATATAATATAATATAATATAATATAATATAATATAATATAATATAATATAATATAATATAATATAATATAATATAAAATAATATTCACTATTATTCAGTAATTTTCAGAGGAGTAAAAGTTGTAAAGATTCGACGAAGTATTAAAATGGAAATAATAAACGAAATATGCTTAACACATTTTCTTACCAGCTTTCGTAGCATACGCTGATTTACTGGCTCTGATAAACTTTTTATCCTTTGTCACCTCACCACCACCACCACCACCACCACCACCACCACCACCACCACCACCACCACCACCACCACCACCACCACCACCACCACCACCACCACCACCACCATCTTCTTCATCTTCATCAACTTTTCTCCTCTCTCCACCCACCACACCAGCTGATTTTGGTCTTTTTTTAATTTTTGCAATCATCATTTCACTTCCATTTTCAATTTTTTTTCCACCATTTCCACCCCCATTTTCAACCATATTTTCAATCCCAGTCCTATCAAATGCTCCACTCTCGCCATCTTCACCATCATCATTTTTGTCTTCATTGATTTTATTAACTTTATTTTTCCTAGAAACATTTTTTTCATTTTTTTCAGTTTTTTCAAATTGTTTTTTTTTATTACCAATATTTTTTTTCTTTTTCGGTTTATCAATTACTTCACTTTTTTCTTTTTTTTCTTTTTTTTCTGAGTTTTTATCACTATTTTTTTCAAGTAAATATCTGGTTCTCAACCATTTTCTTCTTATTTCTTCTTTTTTATTGATTCCACTTTTATTTGATGATTCTCCATTTTTAGCACTTTTTCCTTTGAATTTTCTCTTTTTTTCACCATTTTTTTCACCATTTTTTTCACCATTTTTTTCACAATTTTTTTCACCATTTTTTTCACCATAATTATCACCATTTTTCTCAATATCATTTCCACGTTTTCTCTCGATAGGTTCTTCACTAAATAATATTTTATCACCTTCACCATTAGTGACATCATCATCACCCTCCTTATCTTTTTTATCATTATCGTCATCACCATCATCACCATCCTTATCTTTTCTATCATTATCATCACCTGTTTCCTTGTTTTCTCCTTTAGTGTCTATATTGAAAATTTCATCAACACCATCACCATCATCACCACCATCACCACCATCACCACCATCACCACCATCACCACCATCACCACCATCACCACCATCACCACCATCACCACCATCACCACCATCACCACCATCACCACCATCACCACCATCATCATCATCACCACCATCACCACCATCACCACCATCACCACCATCACCACCATCACCACCATCACCACCATCACCACCCTTACCACCATCACCACCATCACCACCATCACCATCATCACCACCATCACCACCATCACCACCATCACAACCATCACCGCCATCACCATCATCACCACCATCATCATCATCACCATTTCCTAAACCGATAGCATCTTCTTCTTCTTCACTATCCTTCCCTCCGTTTCCTTTCTCCCCATCTTCCTCCCCTTCATTCCTCTTCCTTCCTTCTTCTTCATCTTCTCTCATTCTTTTGTTCCTTGCGCTCTTTTCTCTCAATCTTTTGCTTATTGCTGACTTCACCTGTGTCGAACAACATCCAGAAAATTCCTTGATTTAAATTCAATAAAGTACCAAAGTCATTTTTCAAATTAAATCCACCCAAAATAAATTCAAAGATTATTTCCTTCAACCCACCCTCCCCCATCCTCTCCTTCAACCCACCCTCCCCCATCCTCTCTTTCAACCAACCCTCCCCCATCCTCTTCATCAACCAACCCTCCCCATCCCCTCCTTCAACCCACCCTCCCCCATCCCCTCCTTCAACCCACCCTCCCCCATCCTCTCCTTCAACCCACCCTCCCCCATCCCCTCCTTCAACCCACCCTCCCCCATCCCCTCCTTCAACCCACCCTCCCCCATCCTCTCCTCCAACCCACCCTCCCCCATCCTCTCTTTCAACCAACCCTCCCCCATCCTCTCTTTCAACCAACCCTCCCCCATCCTCTCTTTCAACCAACCCTCTTCCAACCCACCCTCCTCCAACCCACCCTCCTCCAACCCACCCTCCTCCAACCCATCCTCCTCCAACCCACCCTCCTCCAACCCACCCTCTTCCAACCCACCCTCCTCCAACCCACCCTCCTCCAACCCACCCTCCTCCAACCCATCCTCCTCCAACCCACCCTCCTCCAACCCACCCTCCCCATCCCCTTTTTCAACCCACCCTCCCCATCCTCTCTTTCAACCCACTCTCTCCATCCCCTTTTTCAACCCACCCTCCCCATCTCCTCTTTCAACCCACCCTCCCCATCCCCTCCTTCAACCCACCCTCCCCATCTCCTCCTTCAACCCACCCTCCCCCATCCCCTTCTTCAACCCACCCACCCTCATCCCCTCCTCCAGCCCACCCTTCTCCATCTCCTCCTCCAACCCACCCAACCCCATCCCCTCCTCCAACCCACCCACCCTCATCTCCTCCTCCAACCCACCCACCCTCATCCCCTCCTCCAGCCCACCCACCCTCATTTCCCTGATGGAGCTCAGCTCTTTACCCTCCTTGAGGTTTTCGTACAAGCATGAAGCCAAACAGTAAGTCCTCTGTGTGTAGCAACAAGGCTCCTGATGAGGAAGAAGAAGAAGAAGATGAAGAAGATGATGAGGATGATGATGATGATGATGATGATGATGATGATGATGATGATGATGATGATGATGATGATGATGATGATGATGATGATGAGGATGATGATGATGATGATGATGATGATGATGATGATGATGATGATGATGATGATGATGATGATGATGATGATGATGAGGATGATGATGATGATGATGATGATGATGATGATGATGATGATGATGATGAGGATGATGATGATGATAAAAAAGCAACAGCAAAGAACTTAAAATCATAATCAGTAATAAAAACAACCTGTTTGAAAAGATATCCCACATTTTGTGAATATTCTTTGGTGTGACGATATTCGGGGAGGCAGAAGTGTATTTGTTTAGCGCTTAATTCGAAATTTCGTTTTTCTTTGACAAAATACGAGAGTCTTCTCAATGGGGGATTGACCGAAGAAAATTGTTCAGTGTTTTCATCCATTTTGGATGAATGGATGGATGGATAGATAGATGGATGAATGGATGAATAATTGAATGGATGGATAATTGGATGGGTGGATATGTGAATAAGCGGGTGGGCAGATAGATGGATGGATAAATGAATAAATGGGTGGATGAATAGCTGAACAAGTGGGTGGGTGGATGGATGGGTGGATGAATGGATGGATGGATGGATGAATGGATGGATGGATGAATGGATGAATAAGTAGGTTGCTAGATGATTGAGTGTACAACAAAAAATGAAATGAATAAGTAGATGGTGGTTAAATGAGGGGTGGGTGGGTGGTTGACTGGAGAAGTTAAAATGAGTTAGTCAACGAACAAGCATACAAGTAAATAAACACAATTGAAATGTCAAATCACATATTCAATTATTTCGGTTATTTTAACTTTTCAGGAAACGTTTGATGACAATCCGCTCAGACAGCCTTTTACACAGACCTTTTTTGTATATATTCTTGATTAAATAAATCCAATTTCTGGAAAGTTTGTCAAGATGTATGCATCCAATTGAACTAGACTGAATTATAGCGCATACTCCGTTTCAGATCAATGCTTTTTGGCAGAGCTATGTTACAGGTTGTTTTATGCATGTTTACACGACCCCTTGTCGTTTTAATTAGACGTTTATTAATAATTTAGAAGCCTAATGTAACTTTCGACTTCTTTATTTTTGATAACGTTAACTTTTAAATATGAAATTCGATATTTTCACTTATTAAAAAATTGTTTCGTTGAAATGGTTTTAATTCATTTTTAGATTTCAGAAAGGTCTTTGCTCTTATGTTTCTTTGCTGTCGATATAAAATTATTACGACAATCGACCGTGAAGTCATTTCCAAAAAAATAAATATTGACTTTGTTGAAATAACATTCCTTGAAATCCTTTAATAAGTTAATTTACATAAATAAGCGAAATTTTTTCAAACTATGGAGGTACCGAATTCCAACAAAAAGCAATTTAATCCTTTCTCTAAAGCTCCTGTCGACAACGCACCTCCTCTCTCCCTATGGACGTCTGCTCACTAATTGATTTCTTATATTTTAAGATTTATATTTTTTCATTCTCATAGTACTTACTGTTATCATTATACTCTTGCTACTAGTAGATGCAATTTTTCTTGCTTACAAAATCTCAAAAGTAACTATCTCAAAAATGTTGTCATAAAGCCTCACATTTTTGACTTTATGATAACTAAACTATTTTTCTCAGTTTACAACTGCGTTCTAGATAATTCTCAGATAATATAATGAATCAAATTTGTGAAACACCCAGGCAAGCAACTGATGTGCCTAACTAGTTATATACAACTAATTTCAGTCATGATAATGATATTATGAGTAATAACAATAGAATTATAAACAACAAAAATGTTTTTTGTTTCAAAGGGTGCAAGAGACACCAGGTGAGATGCTGCGTAAGATCCTCTTCCTCTCCTCTCTCGTCATCCTCCTGCCTCTCTTTGCTTACTTTTCCAGCAAGCTGCTCCTATTTGAGTGTAACAGTTTTGATTTTCAATTATTATTTAATTATTATTTTCAATTAAATATATTAAATTTCTTTTGTTATCTTTTTTTTGTTTTTTTTCCATAAATATATCAATAAATGATATCAAATTTATCATTATTTTTTTAAATGTTTTTTATTCAAGTTTTATTCATGAATAAGTTCTCTTTTTCAGCCTGTTTCAATAAATATTAATAAATTTTCACAAATAGCTCCAAAATGTTTTCCAATGAATAGCTTGTATTCACGTTTGCTGAGTTTTTATTGAGAATTAATCTTAGATTTCCACTTCTCCAAATCAACAAGCCGATCTATCATTGACATCACCACCATTTTCACCTTTAAATCCCCCATTAACACCCCCCATTCTCACCATTAAATCCCCCATCAACACCACCGATTCCTCATCCACTCCCCATCAACCACTAAACCTCATTTCTGGACATCACAAAATCCTCCTTTCTCATTGACACTACTAAGTCCTTTTCAACCATCAACAACAACAACCAACCTTCATCTCATCAAAACCTTTGCTCCAATCCTCCCCAACCTCAAACCTCACTTTTCCATCCTTTCCATCTCCATAGAAACCCATTCCTCATCTCTTTCAGCGTCCTTCTTCCATCAAATCCCACCTCATCCTTCACCCCTTCTTTCCTACAGCACCTTAACTCCATCAAAATTCACCCCACCTCCACCCACTCCATCAAACCTCACCCCACCTCCACCCACTCCATCAAACCTCACCCCACCTCCACCCACTCCATCAAACCTCACCCCACCTCCACCCACTCCATCAAAATTCACCCCACCTCCACCCACTCCATCAAACCTCACCCCACCTCCACCCACTCCATCAAACCTCTTCCCACCTCCACCCCACCCCATTCCTAACTCCACCCCATCCATTACTCCACCCTACCCCATCCCTGACTACACCCCACCCTATCCCCACCCCCTCCAGTCATCATGGGCTTCAGCTCTTCCACCAGCTACTTCTACGCCGCCATAGTTGCCATAGTGACAGCACACATCGTCCTCATCATCTTCATCTTTATCGCCATCAGCGACGAGTCAGCCACCAAGTCCAAAAGACACTAAATAAGAGCCTTTTCCCAAAGAAACTACATATTTACTTTTTCCTAAAAGAAATTAATATTAACATTTTCCCAAAAGAAATAAATATAAACCCCTTTTCAATGAAAAAAAAATTTTTTTTTTAAAGTTTCCAAAGACATTGAATAATCTATTTTTTCCAAAAAAACACCAAAAAATATGTTTTTCCGTTTTCCAAAGATACTGAAAAAAGCTTTTCTGACTGTTCACACATCGCCCATGAAGACTTCAGTTTATTCCGTCACTTGTTTATTTCTCTCCATTTCATTTGTTTCTTCTTTGTTTATCTGAATTTTCGCTATAACTTTTTGTTTTTGTTTATTATTATTATTATTATTATTATTATTATTATTATTATTATTATTATTATTATTATTATCGATTTTTCAATTTGTTTTACATTTATTTTTATCTTTTATTTCATTGTTATTAGGTCATTATATATATATATATTCTTAATTAACAGATAATAAGTTCTTTTGAGTTAATGATAATTAAAAAAATAATTATTATTACTATTATTATGTTTCTGCAATAGTTTTAATAATTGACGTTTTTGACTATAATAATATTCGTTTTTGTATTGTATTGTATTGTATTGTATTACTGAGCAAGGGCTGTATTTGCGCATTTGCCACCTGACGTCTGTTTTGCAACATACTTATGGAGGTTTCATTATAATTATTTTATACATTATCTCACTATAAATTTTGTTATTATTATTATTTTTTATCTTTCTATAGATTTGTTTTTATTGTTATTCTTCATATTGTCTTTATATTCATTTTATTATTATTATTTTTATTTTTTATTTTGTCTCTCTATTCATTTTATTTTCATTAATTTTTTTATTCGTTCTATTTTCTTTTCATTAATTTCATTATTATTATTATTCTCTATATTATCTTTATATAAATTTTATTATTATTATTATTCTCTATATTATCTTTATATAAATTTTATTATTATTATTCTCTATATTATCTTTTCATTAATTTTATTATTATTATTATTCTCTATATTATCTTTGTATAAATTTTATTATTATTATTATTCTTTATATTATCTTTGTATAAATTTTATTATTATTATTATTCTTTATATTTTCTTTATATAAAATTCATTACTTTATTATTTTCTATTTTAATTTTTTATCAATTTCATTATTATTGTTCTTTACATTATTTTTCTATTCATTTTATTATTATTATTATTTTTATTATCTTCTTTTTCATTTCATTATTATTATTTCTATTATCTTTTTTTTAATTTCTCCATCATTATTATTATTTATTATATCATCTTTCTATTGATTTTATCATTATTTTTCTTTATGTTAATTTTAGTATTATTATTTCTATTATTTTTTTAATTATTATTATTCATATTCTCTTTCTATAAATTTTAGTATTATTATTTCTATTATTTTTATTATTATTATTTGTATTATTTTTCCATAAATGTTATTATTATTATTATTATTATTTATATCATGTCAAAATCCGTTTCAATCTTATTATTCCTATTATTTTCAATTAATTTTTTATATTTCTTTGTTTTCTTTTAATTTTTTATTGAATTATGTATGAAATTTTTTAAACTTTTAAACGTTTTTTTTACACCTTTTTCAGTTTTTTTATTTTATACAATTTTTCTTATCGAAATTTTTATCAATTTACCAAAAATTTTCAAAAATATTTAAATTTTTATTTTTCATTTAACTCACTTCCAATCAATCCATTCGGTATATATTCACTGTTACGGTCTTTTTATTTACAATAATTAAAAAATAAATAAAATTTAAAAGTAATCAGTTAAAGTGTCTTTGAATTATTTAATTTTCAAATTATTGAATATCTTTTTTTTAAACTTGAGGAAAAATCGAATCCTGATTTGCAGTTCAAAAAAACAAACTTTATTGAAAAACAGAAAAAACTTTATTCAGGAAAAACAAAAAAAACTATTGAAACACAGAAAAAAACTATTCAAAAAATAACAAAAACTTTATTCAGAAAATAACAAAAAAAACTGTTCGGGAAATAAGCAAAAGTTGATTTTTCAAATTTTATTCGGAATTAAAAGCATTAAAACGTTTCAACATTTCAGAGAGAAATTATTTTCAACAAAACGTTTTTTTTTTTTTCAAATTATTTAAAATTTATTGCAACAAAATTTTATTTTGCAAAAAAAAATTAAAAATGATTTCGAAAGGTTTTGTGAAAAATTCAAAAAAAGTTGCAGATGGGTGTCAAAAGTTCTGATTGAGTTTTTGGAACGGAATAACGTTTGTGAATTAATATGATAATTAATTAATTAATTAATTAATTAATTAATTAATTAAAATAAATAAGTAAATAAATATATTTTATTCGAAATATTTCAAACACATTATAAGTTGGTATAGTTTCATTATTTTTTATCAAAAAAATGTTGCGTTTTTCTTAGCGAGCAGGTTTTTTTTAGCATTGGAACAAGCCTTCAGCGTTCAAGTCTTACCCACATGTTATGAATTAATCTTCCCAGAAAGCACCATCAGAACTACACCCAACACCACTATTATGAGTCAAAAAACTTAAACCTTCAAAAAACTTCCAAAACCCAAAACAGTTTTCTCGAAAAACTCCAAAAATCCACTTCAAAGAAACGCCCAAAAGACCACCAAAAACTATGCCTCGAGCTCTCCTCAAAAACCCCAACCACCTTCAAAATTCCCCAAATTCCACCACTAAAGCAGGAAAGTGGCTTCACCCCTGGTGGCGGCTCGGATCCAATCTCCGAAGAGTTCGACTTTGGTGAAGATGGTCGTGTTGACTCGATTGTTGTAGCACATGCCGTATGTGTTTTCCCCCTCACTTACTATGCCCCTCACCACCCACCGCTGCCGCAAGTTCAAACAAACAAGTGGTCCACCGCTGTCCCCCTGGGAGGGTTTTGATTATGCTTTGTTCATTATGGATTGGATGACGTAAGGATTGGATTGGATTGGATTAGAGTATGACTGGATAAAATTAGATTATGACTGGATTGGACTGGATGACGTAATGATTAGATTGGATGAGATTATGATAAGATTATGATTGGATTAGATAGGATGACGTAATGATTGGATTAGATTGGATGACGTAATGATTGGATTAGATTGGATGACATAATGATTGGATTAGATTGGATGACGTAATGATTATATAAAGATTAGATTGGATGACATGATGATTGGATTATGATTAGATTAGATAGGATAATTGTGATAAGATGGGGTTAGATCATGATTGGATAAGATTATGATAAAGATTACACAGAATCACTATCAAAATTGTTGAGTTAGAGTGTGATTATAGAGAAGATGTAAAAGGAGCATACAAGAGTATCAGAGAGAGATAAGATCAGATCACGATCAAGATTGAAATTATCTTGAATAAAAGACAAGCTCATGATTAATATTAGTGCAAGACCACCCACAGAGCAGGGTTTGGCAGTTTGAGATTCAAGGCCGCCGCAGAATTGTGTTGAGTGCAGAATTCTGGGCTTGAGTTGCTTTTGACACTCCAACCTAGAAAATTCTTTAATCCTCGCCTGCTTCAAGTACACAGACTGAGATTTCTCTGGGGTGGAAATGGGTAAATAAGGGTATGTGGAAAGATGGTTAAGGTGATGGGGGAGGAGAGGTGGGCGGTTCAAGGGATGTCTTAAATAGAATAGGTGGTTTGGCGTTAATTGAAAAAAAAGTGGTAAAATGGTATGGAGGTAGCGGTTTGAAAAGTATGTACTTGACGCTTGCTAAATTTTTGGATTAGATTAGATTGGGGTGATTAATTTTCAAGCACTATCATCACCAACCAACAACTGCTCCACCAACTTTCACCATCCAACCTCACACCACTAATTCTAACCCCTCAATCACCTTTATTTTCACCCATCCCCCCCATCCCCACTCAATTCCTCTTAGTCTCACCTCTCCCTCCTATCCCCACTCATTCTTTTCTTCCACCAACCAATCACCTCTTTCCACCTTCAATCACCCCTAACCTACCAACCAATCCCTCCTTCCAAATAATCACCTCCCCCTCCTCCCCACCTCCAACGTCATATTCCGATCTGAGACCCCACCCAAGCACGTAACAGACGGGTATTCTGGCGCCTATTTCGGGCATGCAGACTGGTTTGACTGTGGGACCAAAGTGAAACTGTGGTTCCACTTCCACTAGCGCAATATCCCACTGCAATCCATCTTTCACCGAATGCCTAAACAACGTGTGAACGTGCAGCTTGTGTACCTTTCTCGTCTGCCAAGGGTTAAAAGTAGATTTGTATCATTATTAGGTCAAGAATTGATTAGTTAGTTATTACTGGGTGATAAGTGGAAAGTAGATTCGATTAATTATCAATTAATAAAAAGTATTGTTAGGTTTTAAATTTTTGAGTTTTTAGATTGCTTACCTCATATGCTCATATAATCGCTTCCAACATTAGCTCCAAAACCACCACCATTATCATCGTATCTCAAAAACAACATTTAAATTGCTCACTCACCACCAATTTTTCAAACCACTCAAAAAGTAGCCTCAATTAGCTACAAAACCACTTTCCATCACCACGAACCTTCTTAAAAACCTCTTCAAAAACAAACCTAAACTCCCTCCAAATCCTCCAAACCCCACCACCCCCAACTACCTGCAGGTTATCTTTTTCTCCCACTCTCATGTTAGAACCAACCCTGACTGAGTAGTACCAAGGCAGTTTGTCAGCTACCTGGCCGTTGATGATGAAGCAGTGGGCCGCTGTGAGGACAAATCTGGAGGGAGGGGGGGTTGATGGAAAGAATTATAAAGGAATTTGATTGATAGATTGATAAATAGATGAATGGGTGGTAGATAGATGAATGGGTGGTAGATAGATGAATGGGTGGTAGATAGATGAATGGGTGGTAGATAGATGAATGGGTGGTAGATAGATGAATGGGTGGTAGATAGATGAATGGGTGATAGCTAGATAAATGGGTGATAGATAGATGAATGGGTGATAGATAGATGAATGGGTGGTAGATAGATGAATGGGTGATAGATAGATGAATGGGTGGTAGATAGATGAATGGGTGGTAGATAGATGAATGGGTGGTAGATAGATGAATGGGTTGATGGAGGGGGGGATAAATGAATAGAAGAATGAATGGATGATTTTATGGATACATGGATGGATGAATGGATGAACTGATGATTAGATGGATGATTGGTTGAAATAATTGATGAATAAAAAATAGATGGATGAACAGATGAAGATATAGACGGGTGGATGAATAGATGGATAGATA
>OX387262.1:1007219-1064719 GCA_947562095.1 Branchellion lobata | reverse complement strand
GATTGAAAGTTGGAAGGGATTGAAAGTTGGAAGGGATTGAAAGTTGGAAGGGATTGAAAGTTGGAAGGGATTGAAAGTTGGAGGGATTGAAAGTTGGAAGGGATTGAAAGTTGGAGGGATTGAAAGTTGGAGGGGATTGAAAGTTGGAAGGGATTGAAAGTTGGAATGGATTGAAAGTTGGAGGGGATTGAAAGTTGGAAGGGATTGAAAGTTGGAAGGGATTGAAAGTTGGAAGGGATTGAAAGTTGGAAGGGATTGAAAGTTGGAGGGGATTGAAAGTTGGAGGGGATTGAAAGTTGGAAGGGATTGAAAGTTGGAAGGGATTGAAAGTTGGAAGGGATTGAAAGTTGGAAGGGATTGAAAGTTGGAAGGGATTGAAAGTTGGAAGGGATTGAAAGTTGGAAGGGATTGAAAGTTGGAGGGATTGAAAGTTGGAAGGGATTGAAAGTTGGAGGGGATTGAAAGTTGGAAGGATTGAAAGTTGGAAGGATTGAAAGTTGGAAGGGATTGAAAGTTGGAAGGGATTGAAAGTTGGAAGGGATTGAAAGTTGGAGGGATTGAAAGTTGGAAGGATTGAAAGTTGGAGGGATTGAAAGTTGGAGGGGATTGAAAGTTGGAAGGGATTGAAAGTTGGAAGGGATTGAAAGTTGGAGGGGATTGAAAGTTGGAGGGGATTGAAAGTTGGAGGGGATTGAAAGTTGGAGGGGATTGAAAGTTGGAAGGGATTGAAAGTTGGAAGGGATTGAAAGTTGGAAGGGATTGAAAGTTGGAGGGGATTGAAAGTTGGAGGGGATTGAAAGTTGGAGGGATTGAAAGTTGGAAAGGATTGAAAGTTGGAAGGGATTGAAAGTTGGAGGGGATTGAAAGTTGGAGGGGATTGAAAGTTGGAGGGGATTGAAAGTTGGAGGGGATTGAAAGTTGGAAGGGATTGAAAGTTGGAGGGGATTGAAAGTTGGAAGGGATTGATAGTTGGAGGGGATTGAAAGTTGGAAGGGATTGAAAGTTGGAAGGGATTGATAGTTGGAGGGGATTGAAAGTTGGAAGGGATTGAAAGTTGGAAGGGATTGAAAGTTGGAAGGGATTGAAAGTTGGAGGGGATTGAAAGTTGGAAGGGATTGAAAGTTGGAATGGATTGAAAGTTGGAGGGGATTGAAAGTTGGAAGGGATTGAAAGTTGGAAGGGATTGAAAGTTGGAAGGGATTGAAAGTTGGAAGGGATTGAAAGTTGGAGGGGATTGAAAGTTGGAGGGGATTGAAAGTTGGAAGGGATTGAAAGTTGGAAGGGATTGAAAGTTGGAAGGGATTGAAAGTTGGAGGGGATTGAAAGTTGGAAGGGATTGAAAGTTGGAGGGGATTGAAAGTTGGAAGGGATTGAAAGTTGGAAGGGATTGAAAGTTGGAAGGGATTGAAAGTTGGAAAGGATTGAAAGTTGGAGGGGATTGAAAGTTGGAGGGATTGAAAGTTGGAAGGATTGAAAGTTGGAGGGATTGAAAGTTGGAGGGGATTGAAAGTTGGAAGGGATTGAAAGTTGGAAGGGATTGAAAGTTGGAGGGGATTGAAAGTTGGAGGGGATTGAAAGTTGGAGGGGATTGAAAGTTGGAGGGGATTGAAAGTTGGAAGGGATTGAAAGTTGGAAGGGATTGAAAGTTGGAAGGGATTGAAAGTTGGAGGGGATTGAAAGTTGGAAGGGATTGAAAGTTGGAGGGATTGAAAGTTGGAAGGGATTGAAAGTTGGAAGGGATTGAAAGTTGGAGGGGATTGAAAGTTGGAAGGGATTGAAAGTTGGAAGGGATTGAAAGTTGGAGGGGATTGAAAGTTGGAGGGGATTGAAAGTTGGAGGGGATTGAAAGTTGGAGGGGATTGAAAGTTGGAAGGGATTGAAAGTTGGAAGGGATTGAAAGTTGGAAGGGATTGAAAGTTGGAAGGGATTGAAAGTTGGAAGGGATTGAAAGTTGGAAGGGATTGAAAGTTGGAAGGGATTGAAAGTTGGAGGGATTGAAAGTTGGAGGGGATTGAAAGTTGGAGGGATTGAAAGTTGGAAGGGATTGAAAGTTGGAGAGGATTGAAAGTTGGAGGGGATTGAAAGTTGGAGGGATTGAAAGTTGGAGGGGATTGAAAGTTGGAGGGGATTGAAAGTTGGAAGGGATTGAAAGTTGGAAGGGATTGAAAGTTGGAAGGGATTGAAAGTTGGAGGGATTGAAAGTTGGAAGGGATTGAAAGTTGGAGGGATTGAAAGTTGGAGGGGATTGAAAGTTGGAAGGGATTGAACGTTGGAAGGGATTGAAAGTTGGAAGGGATTGAAAGTTGGAAGGGATTGAAAGTTGGAGGGGATTGAAAGTTGGAGGGATTGAAAGTTGGAGGGGATTGAAAGTTGGAGGGGATTGAAAGTTGGAAGGGATTGAAAGTTGGAAGGGATTGACAGTTGGAGGGGATTGAAAGTTGGAGGGATTGAAAGTTGGAGGGGATTGAAAGTTGGAGGGGATTGAAAGTTGGAAGGGATTGAAAGTTGGAAGGGATTGAAAGTTGGAGGGGATTGAAAGTTGGAGGGGATTGAAAGTTGGAGGGGATTGAAAGTTGGAGGGGATTGAAAGTTGGAAGGGATTGAAAGTTGGAAGGGATTGAAAGTTGGAAGGGATTGAAAGTTGGAGGGATTGAAAGTTGGAGGGGATTGAAAGTTGGAGGGGATTGAAAGTTGGAAGGGATTGAAAGTTGGAAGGGATTGAAAGTTGGAGGGATTGAAAGTTGGAAGGAATTGAAAGTTGGAAGGGATTGAAAGTTGGAAGGGATTGAAAGTTGGAGGGATTGAAAGTTGGAAGGGATTGAAAGTTGGAGGGGATTGAAAGTTGGAAGGGATTGAAAGTTGGAGGGATTGAAAGTTGGAAGGGATTGAAAGTTGGAAGGGATTGAAAGTTGGAGGGGATTGAAAGTTGGAGGGGATTGAAAGTTGGAGGGGATTGAAAGTTGGAGGGGATTGAAAGTTGGAAGGGATTGAAAGTTGGAAGGGATTGAAAGTTGGAAGGGATTGAAAGTTGGAAGGGATTGAAAGTTGGAAGGGATTGAAAGTTGGAAGGGATTGAAAGTTGGAGGGATTGAAAGTTGGAGGGGATTGAAAGTTGGAGGGATTGAAAGTTGGAAGGGATTGAAAGTTGGAGAGGATTGAAAGTTGGAGGGGATTGAAAGTTGGAGGGATTGAAAGTTGGAGGGGATTGAAAGTTGGAGGGGATTGAAAGTTGGAAGGGATTGAAAGTTGGAAGGGATTGAAAGTTGGAAGGGATTGAAAGTTGGAGGGATTGAAAGTTGGAAGGGATTGAAAGTTGGAGGGATTGAAAGTTGGAGGGGATTGAAAGTTGGAAGGGATTGAACGTTGGAAGGGATTGAAAGTTGGAAGGGATTGAAAGTTGGAGGGGATTGAAAGTTGGAGGGATTGAAAGTTGGAGGGGATTGAAAGTTGGAGGGGATTGAAAGTTGGAAGGGATTGAAAGTTGGAAGGGATTGACAGTTGGAGGGGATTGAAAGTTGGAGGGATTGAAAGTTGGAGGGGATTGAAAGTTGGAGGGGATTGAAAGTTGGAAGGGATTGAAAGTTGGAAGGGATTGAAAGTTGGAGGGGATTGAAAGTTGGAGGGGATTGAAAGTTGGAGGGGATTGAAAGTTGGAGGGGATTGAAAGTTGGAAGGGATTGAAAGTTGGAAGGGATTGAAAGTTGGAAGGGATTGAAAGTTGGAGGGATTGAAAGTTGGAGGGGATTGAAAGTTGGAGGGGATTGAAAGTTGGAAGGGATTGAAAGTTGGAAGGGATTGAAAGTTGGAGGGATTGAAAGTTGGAAGGAATTGAAAGTTGGAAGGGATTGAAAGTTGGAAGGGATTGAAAGTTGGAAGGGATTGAAAGTTGGAAGGAATTGAAAGTTGGAGGGGATTGAAAGTTGGAAGGGATTGAAAGTTGGAGGGGATTGAAAGTTGGAAGGGATTGAAAGTTGGAAGGGATTGAAAGTTGGAGGGGATTGAAAGTTGGAAGGGATTGAAAGTTGGAAGGGATTGAAAGTTGGAAGGGATTGAAAGTTGGAGGGGATTGAAAGTTGGAGGGGATTGAAAGTTGGAAGGGATTGAAAGTTGGAGGGGATTGAAAGTTGGAAGGGATTGAAAGTTGGAAGGGATTGAAAGTTGGAGGGGATTGAAAGTTGGAAGGGATTGAAAGTTGGAAGGGATTGAAAGTTGGAAGGGATTGAAAGTTGGAGGGATTGAAAGTTGGAGGGGATTGAAAGTTGGAAGGGATTGAAAGTTGGAAGGGATTGAAAGTTGGAGGGATTGAAAGTTGGAAGGGATTGAAAGTTGGAGGGATTGAAAGTTGGAGGGATTGAAAGTTGGAAGGGATTGAAAGTTGGAGGGGATTGAAAGTTGGAGGGGATTGAAAGTTGGAAGGGATTGAAAGTTGGAGGGATTGAAAGTTGGAAGGGATTGAAAGTTGGATGGGATTGAAAGTTGGAAAGGATTGAAAGTTGGAATGGATTGAAAGTTGGAGGGATTGAAAGTTGGAAGGGATTGAAAGTTGGAAGGGATTGAAAGTTGGAGGGGATTGAAAGTTGGAGGGGATTGAAAGTTGGAAGGATTGAAAGTTGGAAGGGATTGAAAGTTGGAGTTGATTGAAAGTTGGAAGGGATTGAAAGTTGGAGGGGATTGAAAGTTGGAGGGGATTGAAAGTTGGAGGGGATTGGAAGTTGGAAGGGATTGAAAGTTGGAAGGGATTGAAAGTTGGAGGGGATTGAAAGTTGGAAGGATTGAAAGTTGGAAGGGATTGAAAGTTGGAGGGGATTGAAAGTTGGAGTTGATTGAAAGTTGGAAGGGATTGAAAGTTGGAGGGGATTGAAAGTTGGAGGGGATTGAAAGTTGGAGGGGATTGGAAGTTGGAGGGGATTGAAAGTTGGAGGGGATTGGAAGTTGGAAGGGATTGAATGTTGGAAGGGATTGAAAGTTGGTAGGGATTGAAAGTTGGAAGGGATTGAAAGTTGGAAGGGATTGAAAGTTGGAAGGATTGAAAGTTGGAAGGAATTGAAAGTTGGAAGGGATTGAAAGTTGGAGGGGATTGAAAGTTGGATGGGATTGAAAGTTGGAAGGGATTGAAAGTTGGAAGGGATTGAAAGTTGGAAGGGATTGAAAGTTGGAAGGGATTGAAAGTTGGAAAGGATTGAAAGTTGGAAGGGATTGAAAGTTGGAAGGGATTGAAAGTTGGAATGATTGAAAGTTGGAAGGGATTGAAAGTTGGAAGGAATTGAAAGTTGGAAGGGATTGAAAGTTGGAAGGGATTGAAAGTTGGAAGGGATTGAAAGTTGGAAGGATTGAAAGTTGGAAGGGATTGAAAGTTGGAGGGGATTGAAAGTTGGAAGGGATTGAAAGTTGGAGGGGATTGAAAGTTGGAAGGGATTGAAAGTTGGAGGGGATTGAAAGTTGGAAGGGATTGAAAGTTGGAGGGGATTGAAAGTTGGAAGGGATTGAAAGTTGGAAAAGATTGAAAGTTGGAAGGGATTGAAAGTTGGAAGGGATTGAAAGTTGGAAGGGATTGAAAGTTGGAATGGATTGAAAGTTGGAAAGGATTGAAAGTTGGAAGGGATTGAAAGTTGGAAGGGATTGAAAGTTGGAAGGGATTGAAAGTTGGAAGGGATTGAAAGTTGGAGGGGATTGAAAGTTGGAGGGGATTGAAAGTTGGAAGGGATTGAAAGTTGGAGGGGATTGAAAGTTGGAAGGGATTGAAAGTTGGAGGGGATTGAAAGTTGGAAGGGATTGAAAGTTGGAAAGGATTGAAAGTTGGAAGGGATTGAAAGTTGGAGGGGATTGAAAGTTGGAAGGGATTGAAAGTTGGAATGGATTGAAAGTTGGAAAGGATTGAAAGTTGGAAGGGATTGAAAGTTGGAAAGGATTGAAAGTTGGAAGGATTGAAAGTTGGAAGGGATTGAAAGTTGGAGGGATTGAAAGTTGGAAGGGATTGAAAGTTGGAAGGGATTGAAAGTTGGAAGGGATTGAAAGTTGGAGGGGATTGAAAGTTGGAGGGGATTGAAAGTTGGAAGGGATTGAAAGTTGGAGGGGATTGAAAGTTGGAAGGGATTGAAAGTTGGAGGGGATTGAAAGTTGGAAGGGATTGAAAGTTGGAAGGGATTGAAAGTTGGAAGGGATTGAAAGTTGGAATGGATTGAAAGTTGGAACGGATTGAAAGTTGGAGGGGATTGAAAGTTGGAGGGGATTGAAAGTTGGAAGGGATTGAAAGTTGGAAGGGATTGAAAGTTGGAAGGGATTGAAAGTTGGAAGGGATTGAAAGTTGGAAGGGATTGAAAGTTGGAGGGGATTGAAAGTTGGAGGGGATTGAAAGTTGGAAGGGATTGAAAGTTGGAAGAGATTGAAAGTTGGAAGGGATTGAAAGTTGGAAGGGATTGAAAATTGGAGGGGATTGAAAGTTGGAGGGATTGAAAGTTGGAGGGGATTGAAAGTTGGAAAGGATTGAAAGTTGGAGGGGATTGAAAGTTGGAAGGGATTGAAAGTTGGAGGGGATTGAAAGTTGGAGGGGATTGAAAGTTGGAAGGGATTGAAAGTTGGAAGGGATTGAAAGTTGGAAGGGATTGAAAGTTGGAAGGGATTGAAAGTTGGAAGGGATTGAAAGTTGGAGGGGATTGAAAGTTGGAGGGGATTGAAAGTTGGAAGGGATTGAAAGTTGGAAGAGATTGAAAGTTGGAAGGGATTGAAAGTTGGAAGGGATTGAAAATTGGAGGGGATTGAAAGTTGGAGGGATTGAAAGTTGGAGGGGATTGAAAGTTGGAAAGGATTGAAAGTTGGAGGGGATTGAAAGTTGGAAGGGATTGAAAGTTGGAAGGGATTGAAAGTTGGAAGAGATTGAAAGTTGGAAGGGATTGAAAGTTTGAAGGGATTGAAAATTGGAGGGGATTGAAAGTTGGAAAGGATTGAAAGTTGGAGGGGATTGAAAGTTGGAAAGGATTGAAAGTTGGAAGGGATTGAAAGTTGGAAGGGATTGAAAGTTGGAAGGGCTTGAAAGTTGGAAGGGATTGAAAGTTGGAGGGATTGAAAGTTGGAGGGATTGAAAGTTGGAAGGGATTGAAAGTTGGAAGTGATTGAAAGTTGGAAAGGATTGAAAGTTGGAAGGGATTGAAAGTTGGAGGGGATTGAAAGTTGGAATGGATTGAAAGTTGGAAGGGATTGAAAGTTGGAAGGGATTGAAAGTTGGAGGGGATTGAAAGTTGGAAGGGATTGAAAGTTGGAGGGATTGAAAGTTGGAAGGGATTGAAAGTTGGAAGGATTGAAAGTTGGAAGGGATTGAAAGTTGGAAGGGATTGAAAGTTGGAAGGGATTGAAAGTTGGAAGGGATTGAAAGTTGGAAGGGATTGAAAGTTGGAAGGGATTGAAAGTTGGAAGGGATTGAAAGTTGGAAGGATTGAAAGTTGGAAGGGATTGAAAGTTGGAAGGGATTGAAAGTTGGAAGGGATTGAAAGTTGGAGGGATTGAAAGTTGGAAGGGATTGAAAGTTGGAGGGGATTGAAAGTTGGAGGGGATTGAAAGTTGGAGGGATTGAAAGTTGGAAGGGATTGAAAGTTGGAAGGGATTGAAAGTTGGAGGGGATTGAAAGTTGGAGGGGATTGAAAGTTGGAGGGGATTGAAAGTTGGAAGGGATTGAAAGTTGGAGGGGATTGAAATTTGGAAGGGATTGATAGTTGGAGGGGATTGAAAGTTGGAAGGGATTGGAAGTTGGAAGGGATTGATAGTTGGAGGGGATTGAAAGTTGGAGGGGATTGAAAGTTGGAGGGGATTGAAAGTTGGAGGGGATTGAAAGTTGGAAGGGATTGAAAGTTGGAGGGGATTGAAAGTTGGAAGGGATTGATAGTTGGAGGGGATTGAAAGTTGGAAGGGATTGAAAGTTGGAAGGGATTGATAGTTGGAGGGGATTGAAAGTTGGAAGGGATTGAAAGTTGGAAGGGATTGAAAGTTGGAAGGGATTGAAAGTTGGAGGGGATTGAAAGTTGGAAGGGATTGAAAGTTGGAATGGATTGAAAGTTGGAGGGGATTGAAAGTTGGAAGGGATTGAAAGTTGGAAGGGATTGAAAGTTGGAAGGGATTGAAAGTTGGAAGGGATTGAAAGTTGGAGGGGATTGAAAGTTGGAGGGGATTGAAAGTTGGAAGGGATTGAAAGTTGGAAGGGATTGAAAGTTGGAAGGGATTGAAAGTTGGAGGGGATTGAAAGTTGGAAGGGATTGAAAGTTGGAGGGGATTGAAAGTTGGAAGGGATTGAAAGTTGGAAGGGATTGAAAGTTGGAAGGGATTGAAAGTTGGAAAGGATTGAAAGTTGGAGGGGATTGAAAGTTGGAGGGATTGAAAGTTGGAAGGATTGAAAGTTGGAGGGATTGAAAGTTGGAGGGGATTGAAAGTTGGAAGGGATTGAAAGTTGGAAGGGATTGAAAGTTGGAGGGGATTGAAAGTTGGAGGGGATTGAAAGTTGGAAGGGATTGAAAGTTGGAAGGGATTGAAAGTTGGAAGGGATTGAAAGTTGGAAGGGATTGAAAGTTGGAAGGGATTGAAAGTTGGAGGGATTGAAAGTTGGAAGGGATTGAAAGTTGGAAGGGATTGAAAGTTGGAAGGGATTGAAAGTTGGAGGGGATTGAAAGTTGGAAGGGATTGAAAGTTGGAGGGATTGAAAGTTGGAAGGGATTGAAAGTTGGAGGGGATTGAAAGTTGGAGGGGATTGAAAGTTGGAGGGGATTGAAAGTTGGAGGGGATTGAAAGTTGGAGGGATTGAAAGTTGGAAGGGATTGAAAGTTGGAAGGGATTGAAAGTTGGAAGGGATTGAAAGTTGGAAGGGATTGAAAGTTGGAAGGGATTGAAAGTTGGAAGGGATTGAAAGTTGGAAGGGATTGAAAGTTGGAGGGATTGAAAGTTGGAGGGGATTGAAAGTTGGAGGGATTGAAAGTTGGAAGGGATTGAAAGTTGGAGAGGATTGAAAGTTGGAGGGGATTGAAAGTTGGAGGGATTGAAAGTTGGAGGGGATTGAAAGTTGGAGGGGATTGAAAGTTGGAAGGGATTGAAAGTTGGAAGGGATTGAAAGTTGGAAGGGATTGAAAGTTGGAAGGGATTGAAAGTTGGAGGGATTGAAAGTTGGAAGGGATTGAAAGTTGGAGGGATTGAAAGTTGGAGGGGATTGAAAGTTGGAAGGGATTGAACGTTGGAAGGGATTGAAAGTTGGAAGAGATTGAAAGTTGGAGGGGATTGAACCTTGGAGGGATTGAAAGTTGGAGCGGATTGAAAGTTGGAGGGGATTGAAAGTTGGAAGGGATTGAAAGTTGGAGGGGATTGAAAGTTGGAGGGGATTGAAAGTTGGAAGGGATTGAAAGTTGGAAGGGATTGAAAGTTGGAAGGGATTGAAAGTTGGAAAGGATTGAAAGTTGGAAGGGATTGAAAGTTGGAGGGGATTGAAAGTTGGAAGGGATTGAAAGTTGGAATGGATTGAAAGTTGGAAAGGATTGAAAGTTGGAAGGGATTGAAAGTTGGAAAGGATTGAAAGTTGGAAGGATTGAAAGTTGGAAGGGATTGAAAGTTGGAGGGATTGAAAGTTGGAAGGGATTGAAAGTTGGAAGGGATTGAAAGTTGGAAGGGATTGAAAGTTGGAGGGGATTGAAAGTTGGAGGGGATTGAAAGTTGGAAGGGATTGAAAGTTGGAGGGGATTGAAAGTTGGAAGGGATTGAAAGTTGGAGGGGATTGAAAGTTGGAAGGGATTGAAAGTTGGAAGGGATTGAAAGTTGGAAGGGATTGAAAGTTGGAATGGATTGAAAGTTGGAACGGATTGAAAGTTGGAGGGGATTGAAAGTTGGAGGGGATTGAAAGTTGGAGGGGATTGAAAGTTGGAAGGGATTGAAAGTTGGAAGGGATTGAAAGTTGGAAGGGATTGAAAGTTGGAAGGGATTGAAAGTTGGAAGGGATTGAAAGTTGGAGGGGATTGAAAGTTGGAGGGGATTGAAAGTTGGAAGGGATTGAAAGTTGGAAGAGATTGAAAGTTGGAAGGGATTGAAAGTTGGAGGGGATTGAAAGTTGGAAGGGATTGAAAATTGGAGGGGATTGAAAGTTGGAAGGGATTGAAAGTTGGAGGGGATTGAAAGTTGGAAGGGATTGAAAGTTGGAAGGGATTGAAAGTTGGAGGGGATTGAAAGTTGGAAGGGATTGAAAGTTGGAGGGGATTGAAAGTTGGAAGGGATTGAAAGTTGGAAGGGATTGAAAGTTGGAAGAGATTGAAAGTTGGAAGGGATTGAAAGTTTGAAGGGATTGAAAATTGGAGGGGATTGAAAGTTGGAAAGGATTGAAAGTTGGAGGGGATTGAAAGTTGGAAAGGATTGAAAGTTGGAAGGGCTTGAAAGTTGGAAGGGCTTGAAAGTTGGAAGGGATTGAAAGTTGGAGGGATTGAAAGTTGGAAGGGATTGAAAGTTGGAAGTGATTGAAAGTTGGAAAGGATTGAAAGTTGGAAGGGATTGAAAGTTGGAGGGGATTGAAAGTTGGAATGGATTGAAAGTTGGAAGGGATTGAAAGTTGGAAGGGATTGAAAGTTGGAGGGGATTGAAAGTTGGAAGGGATTGAAAGTTGGAGGGATTGAAAGTTGGAAGGGATTGAAAGTTGGAAGGATTGAAAGTTGGAAGGGATTGAAAGTTGGAAGGGATTGAAAGTTGGAAGGGATTGAAAGTTGGAAGGGATTGAAAGTTGGAAGGGATTGAAAGTTGGAAGGGATTGAAAGTTGGAAGGGATTGAAAGTTGGAAGGATTGAAAGTTGGAAGGGATTGAAAGTTGGAAGGGATTGAAAGTTGGAAGGGATTGAAAGTTGGAGGGATTGAAAGTTGGAAGGGATTGAAAGTTGGAGGGGATTGAAAGTTGGAGGGGATTGAAAGTTGGAAGGGATTGAAAGTTGGAGGGGATTGAAAGTTGGAAGGGATTGAAAGTTGGAGGGGATTGAAAGTTGGAGGGGATTGAAAGTTGGAAGGGATTGAAAGTTGGAAGAGATTGAAAGTTGGAAGGGATTGAAAGTTGGAAGGGATTGAAAATTGGAGGGGATTGAAAGTTGGAAGGGATTGAAAGTTGGAAGGGATTGAAAGTTGGAGGGGATTGAAAGTTGGAAGGGATTGAAAGTTGGAGGGGATTGAAAGTTGGAAGGGATTGAAAGTTGGAAGGGATTGAAAGTTGGAAGAGATTGAAAGTTGGAAGGGATTGAAAGTTTGAAGGGATTGAAAATTGGAGGGGATTGAAAGTTGGAAAGGATTGAAAGTTGGAGGGGATTGAAAGTTGGAAAGGATTGAAAGTTGGAAGGGCTTGAAAGTTGGAAGGGCTTGAAAGTTGGAAGGGATTGAAAGTTGGAGGGATTGAAAGTTGGAAGGGATTGAAAGTTGGAAGTGATTGAAAGTTGGAAAGGATTGAAAGTTGGAAGGGATTGAAAGTTGGAGGGGATTGAAAGTTGGAATGGATTGAAAGTTGGAAGGGATTGAAAGTTGGAAGGGATTGAAAGTTGGAGGGGATTGAAAGTTGGAAGGGATTGAAAGTTGGAGGGATTGAAAGTTGGAAGGGATTGAAAGTTGGAAGGATTGAAAGTTGGAAGGGATTGAAAGTTGGAAGGGATTGAAAGTTGGAAGGGATTGAAAGTTGGAAGGGATTGAAAGTTGGAAGGGATTGAAAGTTGGAAGGGATTGAAAGTTGGAAGGGATTGAAAGTTGGAAGGATTGAAAGTTGGAAGGGATTGAAAGTTGGAAGGGATTGAAAGTTGGAAGGGATTGAAAGTTGGAGGGATTGAAAGTTGGAAGGGATTGAAAGTTGGAGGGGATTGAAAGTTGGAGGGGATTGAAAGTTGGAGGGATTGAAAGTTGGAAGGGATTGAAAGTTGGAAGGGATTGAAAGTTGGAGGGGATTGAAAGTTGGAGGGGATTGAAAGTTGGAGGGGATTGAAAGTTGGAAGGGATTGAAAGTTGGAGGGGATTGAAAGTTGGAAGGGATTGATAGTTGGAGGGGATTGAAAGTTGGAAGGGATTGAAAGTTGGAAGGGATTGATAGTTGGAGGGGATTGAAAGTTGGAGGGGATTGAAAGTTGGAGGGGATTGAAAGTTGGAGGGGATTGAAAGTTGGAAGGGATTGAAAGTTGGAGGGGATTGAAAGTTGGAAGGAATTGATAGTTGGAGGGGATTGAAAGTTGGAAGGGATTGAAAGTTGGAAGGGATTGATAGTTGGAGGGGATTGAAAGTTGGAAGGGATTGAAAGTTGGAAGGGATTGAAAGTTGGAAGGGATTGAAAGTTGGAGGGGATTGAAAGTTGGAAGGGATTGAAAGTTGGAATGGATTGAAAGTTGGAGGGGATTGAAAGTTGGAAGGGATTGAAAGTTGGAAGGGATTGAAAGTTGGAAGGGATTGAAAGTTGGAAGGGATTGAAAGTTGGAGGGGATTGAAAGTTGGAGGGGATTGAAAGTTGGAAGGGATTGAAAGTTGGAAGGGATTGAAAGTTGGAAGGGATTGAAAGTTGGAGGGGATTGAAAGTTGGAAGGGATTGAAAGTTGGAGGGGATTGAAAGTTGGAAGGGATTGAAAGTTGGAAGGGATTGAAAGTTGGAAGGGATTGAAAGTTGGAAAGGATTGAAAGTTGGAGGGGATTGAAAGTTGGAGGGATTGAAAGTTGGAAGGATTGAAAGTTGGAGGGATTGAAAGTTGGAGGGGATTGAAAGTTGGAAGGGATTGAAAGTTGGAAGGGATTGAAAGTTGGAGGGGATTGAAAGTTGGAGGGGATTGAAAGTTGGAAGGGATTGAAAGTTGGAAGGGATTGAAAGTTGGAGGGGATTGAAAGTTGGAAGGGATTGAAAGTTGGAAGGGATTGAAAGTTGGAAGGGATTGAAAGTTGGAGGGGATTGAAAGTTGGAAGGGATTGAAAGTTGGAGGGATTGAAAGTTGGAAGGGATTGAAAGTTGGAAGGGATTGAAAGTTGGAGGGGATTGAAAGTTGGAGGGGATTGAAAGTTGGAGGGGATTGAAAGTTGGAGGGGATTGAAAGTTGGAGGGATTGAAAGTTGGAAGGGATTGAAAGTTGGAGGGGATTGAAAGTTGGAAGGGATTGAAAGTTGGAAGGGATTGAAAGTTGGAAGGGATTGAAAGTTGGAAGGGATTGAAAGTTGGAAGGGATTGAAAGTTGGAAGGGATTGAAAGTTGGAGGGATTGAAAGTTGGAGGGGATTGAAAGTTGGAGGGATTGAAAGTTGGAAGGGATTGAAAGTTGGAGAGGATTGAAAGTTGGAGGGGATTGAAAGTTGGAGGGATTGAAAGTTGGAGGGGATTGAAAGTTGGAGGGGATTGAAAGTTGGAAGGGATTGAAAGTTGGAAGGGATTGAAAGTTGGAAGGGATTGAAAGTTGGAAGGGATTGAAAGTTGGAGGGGATTGAAAGTTGGAGGGATTGAAAGTTGGAAGGGATTGAAAGTTGGAGAGATTGAAAGTTGGAGGGGATTGAAAGTTGGAAGGGATTGAAAGTTGGAGGGGATTGAAAGTTGGAGGGATTGAAAGTTGGAGGGGATTGAAAGTTGGAGGGGATTGAAAGTTGGAAGGGATTGAAAGTTGGAAGGGATTGAAAGTTGGAGGGGATTGAAAGTTGGAGGGGATTGAAAGTTGGAGGGGATTGAAAGTTGGAGGGGATTGAAAGTTGGAAGGGATTGAAAGTTGGAAGGGATTGAAAGTTGGAAGGGATTGAAAGTTGGAGGGATTGAAAGTTGGAGGGGATTGAAAGTTGGAGGGGATTGAAAGTTGGAAGGGATTGAAAGTTGGAAGGGATTGAAAGTTGGAGGGATTGAAAGTTGGAAGGAATTGAAAGTTGGAAGGGATTGAAAGTTGGAAGGGATTGATAGTTGGAGGGATTGAAAGTTGGAAGGGATTGAAAGTTGGAAGGAATTGAAAGTTGGAGGGGATTGAAAGTTGGAAGGGATTGAAAGTTGGAGGGGATTGAAAGTTGGAAGGGATTGAAAGTTGGAAGGGATTGAAAGTTGGAGGGGATTGAAAGTTGGAAGGGATTGAAAGTTGGAAGGGATTGAAAGTTGGAGGGGATTGAAAGTTGGAGGGATTGAAAGTTGGAAGGAATTGAAAGTTGGAAGGGATTGAAAGTTGGAAGGGATTGAAAGTTGGAAGGGATTGAAAGTTGGAGGGGATTGAAAGTTGGAAGGGATTGAAAGTTGGAAGGGATTGAAAGTTGGAAGGGATTGAAAGTTGGAAGGAATTGAAAGTTGGAAGGGATTGAAAGTTGGAGGGGATTGAAAGTTGGAAGGGATTGAAAGTTGGAAGGGATTGAAAGTTGGAAGGGATTGAAAGTTGGAGGGGATTGAAAGTTGGAGGGATTGAAAGTTGGAAGGGATTGAAAGTTGGAAGGGATTGAAAGTTGGAGGGGATTGAAAGTTGGAAGGGATTGAAAGTTGGAAGGGATTGAAAGTTGGAAGGAATTGAAAGTTGGAAGGGATTGAAAGTTGGAAGGAATTGAAAGTTGGAAGGAATTGAAAGTTGGAAGGGATTGAAAGTTGGAGGGGATTGAAAGTTGGAAGGGATTGAAAGTTGGAAGGGATTGAAAGTTGGAAGGGATTGAAAGTTGGAAGGGATTGAAAGTTGGAAGGGATTGAAAGTTGGAGGGATTGAAAGTTGGAAGGGATTGAAAGTTGGAGGGATTGAAAGTTGGAGGGATTGAAAGTTGGAGGGGATTGAAAGTTGGATGGGATTGAAAGTTGGATGGGATTGAAAGTTGGAAGGGATTGAAAGTTGGAGGGGATTGAAAGTTGGAGGGGATTGAAAGTTGGAAGGGATTGAAAGTTGGAGGGATTGAAAGTTGGAAGGGATTGAAAGTTGGATGGGATTGAAAGTTGGAAAGGATTGAAAGTTGGAATGGATTGAAAGTTGGAGGGATTGAAAGTTGGAAGGGATTGAAAGTTGGAAGGGATTGAAAGTTGGAAGGGATTGAAAGTTGGAAGGGATTGAAAGTTGGATGGGATTGAAAGTTGGAAAGGATTGAAAGTTGGAATGGATTGAAAGTTGGAGGGATTGAAAGTTGGAAGGGATTGAAAGTTGGAAGGGATTGAAAGTTGGAAGGGATTGAAAGTTGGAGGGATTGAAAGTTGGAGGGGATTGAAAGTTGGAGGGGATTGAAAGTTGGAAGGGATTGAAAGTTGGAGGGGATTGAAAGTTGGAGGGGATTGAAAGTTGGAGGGGATTGAAAGTTGGAAGGGATTGAAAGTTGGAAGGGATTGAAAGTTGGAAGGGATTGAAAGTTGGAAGGGATTGAAAGTTGGAGGGGATTGAAAGTTGGAAGGGATTGAAAGTTGGAGGGGATTGAAAGTTGGAAGGGATTGAAAGTTGGAAGGGATTGAAAGTTGGAAGGGATTGAAAGTTGGAAGGGATTGAAAGTTGGAGGGGATTGAAAGTTGGAGGGGATTGGAAGTTGGAAGGGATTGAATGTTGGAAGGGATTGAAAGTTGGAAGGGATTGAAAGTTGGAAGGGATTGAAAGTTGGAAGGGATTGAAAGTTGGAAGGATTGAAAGTTGGAAGGAATTGAAAGTTGGAAGGGATTGAAAGTTGGAGGGGATTGAAAGTTGGAAGGGATTGAAAGTTGGAAGGGATTGAAAGTTGGAGGGGATTGAAAGTTGGAGGGGATTGAAAGTTGGAAGGGATTGAAAGTTGGAGGGGATTGAAAGTTGGAAAGGATTGAAAGTTGGAAGGGATTGAAAGTTGGAAGGGATTGAAAGTTGGAAGGGATTGAAAGTTGGAGGGGATTGAAAGTTGGAAGGGATTGAAAGTTGGAATGGATTGAAAGTTGGAAAGGATTGAAAGTTGGAAGGGATTGAAAGTTGGAAGGGATTGAAAGTTGGAATGATTGAAAGTTGGAAGGGATTGAAAGTTGGAAGGGATTGAAAGTTGGAAGGGATTGAAAGTTGGAAGGATTGAAAGTTGGAAGGGATTGAAAGTTGGAGGGGATTGAAAGTTGGAAGGGATTGAAAGTTGGAGGGGATTGAAAGTTGGAAGGGATTGAAAGTTGGAGGGGATTGAAAGTTGGAAGGGATTGAAAGTTGGAAGGGATTGAAAGTTGGAGGGGATTGAAAGTTGGAAGGGATTGAAAGTTGGAGGGGATTGAAAGTTGGAAGGGATTGAAAGTTGGAAAAGATTGAAAGTTGGAAGGGATTGAAAGTTGGAAGGGATTGAAAGTTGGAAGGGATTGAAAGTTGGAATGGATTGAAAGTTGGAAAGGATTGAAAGTTGGAAGGGATTGAAAGTTGGAAGGGATTGAAAGTTGGAAGGGATTGAAAGTTGGAAGGGATTGAAAGTTGGAGGGGATTGAAAGTTGGAGGGGATTGAAAGTTGGAAGGGATTGAAAGTTGGAGGGGATTGAAAGTTGGAAGGGATTGAAAGTTGGAGGGGATTGAAAGTTGGAAGGGATTGAAAGTTGGAAAGGATTGAAAGTTGGAAGGGATTGAAAGTTGGAGGGGATTGAAAGTTGGAAGGGATTGAAAGTTGGAATGGATTGAAAGTTGGAAAGGATTGAAAGTTGGAAGGGATTGAAAGTTGGAAAGGATTGAAAGTTGGAAGGATTGAAAGTTGGAAGGGATTGAAAGTTGGAGGGATTGAAAGTTGGAAGGGATTGAAAGTTGGAAGGGATTGAAAGTTGGAAGGGATTGAAAGTTGGAAGGATTGAAAGTTGGAAGGAATTGAAAGTTGGAAGGGATTGAAAGTTGGAGGGGATTGAAAGTTGGAAGGGATTGAAAGTTGGAAGGGATTGAAAGTTGGAAGGGATTGAAAGTTGGAAGAGATTGAAAGTTGGAGGGGATTGAAAGTTGGAAGAGATTGAAAGTTGGAATGGATTGAAAGTTGGAGGGGATTGAAAGTTGGAAAGGATTGAAAGTTGGAAGGGATTGAAAGTTGGAAGGGATTGAAAGTTGGAAGGGATTGAAAGTTGGAGGGGATTGAAAGTTGGAAGGGATTGAAAGTTGGAATGGATTGAAAGTTGGAAAGGATTGAAAGTTGGAAGGGATTGAAAGTTGGAGGGGATTGAAAGTTGGAAAGGATTGAAAGTTGGAAGGGATTGAAAGTTGGAAGGGATTGAAAGTTGGAAGGGATTGAAAGTTGGAGGGGATTGAAAGTTGGAAGGGATTGAAAGTTGGAATGGATTGAAAGTTGGAAAGGATTGAAAGTTGGAAGGGATTGAAAGTTGGAAGGGATTGAAAGTTGGAATGATTGAAAGTTGGAAGGGATTGAAAGTTGGAAGGGATTGAAAGTTGGAAGGGATTGAAAGTTGGAAGGATTGAAAGTTGGAAGGGATTGAAAGTTGGAGGGGATTGAAAGTTGGAAGGGATTGAAAGTTGGAGGGGATTGAAAGTTGGAAGGGATTGAAAGTTGGAGGGGATTGAAAGTTGGAAGGGATTGAAAGTTGGAAGGGATTGAAAGTTGGAGGGGATTGAAAGTTGGAAGGGATTGAAAGTTGGAGGGGATTGAAAGTTGGAAGGGATTGAAAGTTGGAAAAGATTGAAAGTTGGAAGGGATTGAAAGTTGGAAGGGATTGAAAGTTGGAAGGGATTGAAAGTTGGAATGGATTGAAAGTTGGAAAGGATTGAAAGTTGGAAGGGATTGAAAGTTGGAAGGGATTGAAAGTTGGAAGGGATTGAAAGTTGGAGGGGATTGAAAGTTGGAGGGGATTGAAAGTTGGAAGGGATTGAAAGTTGGAGGGGATTGAAAGTTGGAAGGGATTGAAAGTTGGAGGGGATTGAAAGTTGGAAGGGATTGAAAGTTGGAAAGGATTGAAAGTTGGAAGGGATTGAAAGTTGGAGGGGATTGAAAGTTGGAAGGGATTGAAAGTTGGAATGGATTGAAAGTTGGAAAGGATTGAAAGTTGGAAGGGATTGAAAGTTGGAAAGGATTGAAAGTTGGAAGGGATTGAAAGTTGGAGGGGATTGAAAGTTGGAAGGGATTGAAAGTTGGAGGGATTGAAAGTTGGAAGGGATTGAAAGTTGGAAGGGATTGAAAGTTGGAAGGGATTGAAAGTTGGAGGGGATTGAAAGTTGGAGGGGATTGAAAGTTGGAAGGGATTGAAAGTTGGAAGGGATTGAAAGTTGGAAGGGATTGAAAGTTGGAAGGGATTGAAAGTTGGAATGGATTGAAAGTTGGAACGGATTGAAAGTTGGAGGGGATTGAAAGTTGGAGGGGATTGAAAGTTGGAGGGGATTGAAAGTTGGAAGGGATTGAAAGTTGGAAGGGATTGAAAGTTGGAAGAGATTGAAAGTTGGAAGGGATTGAAAGTTGGAAGGGATTGAAAATTGGAGGGGATTGAAAGTTGGAAAGGATTGAAAGTTGGAGGGGATTGAAAGTTGGAAAGGATTGAAAGTTGGAAGGGATTGAAAGTTGGAAGGGATTGAAAGTTGGAAGGGCTTGAAAGTTGGAAGGGATTGAAAGTTGGAGGGATTGAAAGTTGGAGGGATTGAAAGTTGGAAGGGATTGAAAGTTGGAAGTGATTGAAAGTTGGAAAGGATTGAAAGTTGGAGGGGATTGAAAGTTGGAAGGGATTGAAAGTTGGAAGGGATTGAAAGTTGGAAGGGATTGAAAGTTGGAGGGGATTGAAAGTTGGAATGGATTGAAAGTTGGAAGGGATTGAAAGTTGGAAGGGATTGATAGTTGGAGGGGATTGAAAGTTGGAAGGGATTGAAAGTTGGAAGGGATTGAAAGTTGGAGGGATTGAAAGTTGGAAGGGATTGAAAGTTGGAAGGATTGAAAGTTGGAAGGGATTGAAAGTTGGAAGGGATTGAAAGTTGGAAGGGATTGAAAGTTGGAAGGGATTGAAAGTTGGAGGGATTGAAAGTTGGAAGGGATTGAAAGTTGGAAGGGATTGAAAGTTGGAAGGGATTGAAAGTTGGAGGGATTGAAAGTTGGAATGGATTGAAAGTTGGAAGGGATTGAAAGTTGGAAGGGATTGAAAGTTGGAAGGGATTGAAAGTTGGAAGGATTGAAAGTTGGAAGGGATTGAAAGTTGGAAGGGATTGAAAGTTGGAAGGGATTGAAAGTTGGAAGGGATTGAAAGTTGGAAGGATTGAAAGTTGGAAGGGATTGAAAGTTGGAAGGGATTGAAAGTTGGAAGGGATTGAAAGTTGGAAGGGATTGAAAGTTGGAAGGGATTGAAAGTTGGAGAGGATTGAAAGTTGGAAGGGATTGAAAGTTGGAGGGATTGAAAGTTGGAGGGGATTGAAAGTTGGAAGGGATTGAATGTTGGAGAGAAGAATGAAAATTTATAGAAAAAGTGGTAAATTTTGGGAGAAACAAGAGATTTGGTTTTATGCCAACGAAGCACTCCATATAACAAACTTCTCACTTCCAAAAGACCCCTAAATCTTCGAATTCCACATCCCAACAAACCACCCAACAAATCTCTAACAAACACCCCAACAAACCCTCCAACAAACCCTTCCAGCAAACCCTCCAACAAACCCCCCAAGCCCCCTAACAAACCCACTAAAAAACCCTCCCACGAACCCGCCAACAAACCCGCCAACAAACCCACCAACAAACCCACCAACGAACCCCCCAACAAACCCTCCAACAAATCCACCAACAAACCCTTCACAAACCTTCCAACAAACCCCCCAACAAACCCACCAACAAATTCTCCAACAAACCCCCCAACAAACCCCCTAACAAACCCACCAACAACTTTCCCAACAAACCCCCCAACAAACCCCCCAACAAACCCCCTAACAAACTCTCCAACAAACCCTCCAACAAACACCCCAACAAACCCCCCAACAAACACCCCAACAAACCCACCAACAAACCCCCAACAAACCCTCCAACAAACCCCCCAACAAACCCTCCAACAAACCCACCAACAAACCCCCAACAAACCCCCCAAAAAGCCCCCCAAAAAACCCCCAACAAACCCCCCAACAAACCCTCCAACAAACCCACCAACAAACCCCCCAACAAACCCCCCAACAAACCCCCAACAAACCCCCCAAAAAACCCCCAACAAACCCCCAACAAACCCCTTAACAAACCCCCAAAAAACCCCCCAACAAACCCCCCAACAAACCCCCCAACAACCCTCCAACAAACCCACCAACAAACCCCCAACAAACACCCCAACAAACCCCCAACAAACGCCCCAACAAACCCCCAACAAACCCCCCAACAAACCCCCAAAAAACCCCCCAACAAACCCCCCAACAAACTCCTCAACAAATTCTCCCTACGACCTTTCTTTTTGAAGTTTAAGGGGTGGAAGAATGGATAATCCTTCACTTTCCCCAAAATGGGCAGGTTCTTCCCAGGCGCCCTGACGTATCTGGTTTCTACATTCGAGCCCTCCTTCCCCAACAGCTGGCAAACCCTCGAGGACCACCGAATGTCCCAAGATTCTCTGCAGATGAACATGGGCTGAGGGTGAGTGATCTGTATAGCTCTCTCCACTCCCACCACTTCTTCTCTTACTGGGGGGGTGAAAAGGTGATTTGAATTGAATTGAGGGTTGGAGAGGGAGGGGGGTGATTGGAGGTTGGAGAGGGAGGGGGTGATTGGGGGTTGGAGAGGGAGGGGGTGATTGGGGGTTGGAGAGGGAGGGGGATGATTGGGGGTTGGAGAGGGAGGGGGTGATTGGGGGTTGGAAAAGAGAGAGGGGTGATTGGGGGTTGGAGAGGGAGTGGGGTGATTGGGGGTTGGAGAGGGAGGGGATGATTGGGGGTTGGAGAGGGAGGGGGATGATAGGGGGTTGGAGAGGGAGGGGGGTGATTGGGGTTGGAGAGGGAGGGGGGTGATTGGGGGTTGGAGAGGAAGGAGGGTGATTGGGGGTTGGAGAGGGAGGGGGGTGATTGGGGGTTGGAGAGGGAGGGGGTGATTGGGGGTTGGAGAGGGAGGGGGATGATAGGGGGTTGGAGAGGGAGGGGGTGATTGGGGGTTGGAGAGGGAGGGGGATGATAGGGGGTTGGAGAAGGAGGGGGTGATTGGGGGTTGGAGAGGGAGGGGGGTGATTGAGGGTTGGAGAGGGAGGAGGTGATTGGGGGTTGGAGAGGGAGGGGGTGATTGGGGGTTGAAGAGGAAGGGGGATGATAGGGGGTTGGAGAGGGAGGGGGGTGATTGGGGGTTGGAGAGGGAAGGGAGTGATTGGGGGTTGGAAAGGGAGGGGGAGATTGGGGGTTGGAGAGGGAGGGGGTGATTGGGGGTTGGAGAGGGAGGGGGGTGATTGGGGGTTGGAGAGAGAGGGGAGTGATTGGGGGTTGGAGAGGGAGGGGGTGATTGGGGGTTGGAGAGGGAGGGGGTGATTGGGGGTTGGAGAGAGAGGGGAGTGATTGGGGGTTGGAGAGGGAGGGGGTGATTGGGGGTTGGAAAGGGAGGGGAGTGATTGGGGGTTGGAAAGGGAGGAGGGTGATTGGGGGTTGGAGAGGGAGGAGGGTGATTGGGGGTTGGAGAGGGAGGGGAGTGATAGGGGGTTGGAAAGGGAGGAGGGTGATTGGGGGTTGGAGAGGGAGGGGAGTGATTGGGGGTTGGAGAATGAGGGGGTGATTGGGGGTTGGAGAGGGAGGGGGTGATTGGGGGTTGGAGAGGGAGGGGGGTGATTGGGGGTTGGAGAGGGAGGGGGTAATTGGGAGTTGGAGAGGGAGGGGATGATAGGAGGTTGGAGAGGGAGGGGGTGATTGGGGGTTGGAGAAGAAGGAGGGTGATTGGGGGGGGGGTTGTCTGATGGAACTGAGTTGGAGTTGAAATGGGATTGGGGTTTGGAGTTGGGTTGGAGTTGGGTTGGAGTTGGGTTGGAGTTGAGTTGGAAGAAATACTAGGGTAGTGAGTGGACGGTTGGGGATAGAAAGGTGGGAGCTTGAATAAAATGGAAATGTATGGAAAAAGAGTTATAAAAATTAAAAAATAAAATTTAAAGACAACCCAAAAATAACGAAAAAACCCACATGAAAACCTCAAACCAGAAAACCCACAGAAAAACCTCAAACCAGAAAACCCACAGAAAAACCTCAAACCAGAAAACCCACAGGAAACCCACATAAAAACCGACAAAAACTCCCAAAAAAGCTCACCCCAAAGAAGTTCATTTGAGGCGTTCGTGCAAATCATACACAAAATAGACGAAATCTTCAAAACCTCTTTAAAAAATTTCCAAAAACCCACAAGAAACCCACCACGTAATAACTTCACTAAACTTTCAAACCCCAACAAACACATGGGGCTCTCAACAAATACATGGGGCCTCAAGAAACACATGGGGCTCCCAGGAAACACATGGGGCCTCAAGAAACACATGGGGCCAATGGACTCACCACAGAAGAGCTCATCGGAGGCGTCATGGCAGTCGACTTTCATGTCACACACCCCCTCCTTTTTCACGCACTCCCTACCGTAGCGACACGCGAAATGAGTCTTTTTGTTACATGTGTCTGCGATTTAAGGGGGTTTTGAAGAATATTCGGAAAGGGGTTCGAAGGGTTTTAGAATGAATTGAAATGATGTTTGGGTGGGGAAGGGGGTTTACAAGAAGGGGGTTTGGAAGGAAGGGGGGTTTGGAAGGAAGGGGGGTTTGGAAGGAAGGGGGGTTTGGAAAGAAGGGGGGTTTGGAAGGAAGGGGGGTTTGGAAGGAAGGGGGTTTGGAAGGAAGGGGGGTTTGGAAGGAAGGGGGGTTTGGAAGGAAAGGGGGTTTGGGAGTTTTTATAAAATTTGAAGGTTTGAGAGAAGCTTTTTAAAATTTTCAAAAATATTCAGAAAACCTTGAAAAATTCAAAATTGGAGAAGTGATTATAATAAAACTGAGTTGAATAAACAAATTAAGGACTAATTTAAGAATAATATAATGAATAAAAAATAATAATTAGTTTGAATAATATTATTTGAAATATAAACTAACGACAATTCCATTCGTCAGTGCCGGAAGGGCAGTCCCTGAAACCGTCACACCTGAGTAACCAGTCGACACACTCCCCTGTCGAACACTTCAAGAACTCCTTCTTGCAAGCTATGGTGGTGGGTTGTGGGGGTTTGTGGTGGGTTTGTGGTGGTTTCTGGTGGGCTGTGGTGGTTTGTGGTGGTTTGTAGTGGTTTGTGGTGGTTTGTGGTGGGTTGAGGTGGGTTGTAGTGGTTTGTGGTGGGCTGTGGTGGGTTGTGGTGGTTTGTGGTGGTTTGTGGTAGGCTGTGGTGGGTTGTGGTGGTTTGTGGGGGTTTGTGGTGGGCGGTGGTGGTTTGTGGGGGTTTGTGGTGGGCTGTGGTGGTTTGTGGGGGTTTGTGGTGGGCTATGGTGGTTTGTGGTGGTTTGTGGTGGGCTTTGGTGGTTTTTGGTAGGTTGTGATGGTTTTGGTGGTTTGTGGTGAGTTGTAGTGGTTTTTAGTGGTTTTTGGTGGTTTATGGTGGGCTGTGGTGGTTTGTGGTTGTTTTTGGTGGTTTGGGAAGGTTTAAAAGTTTAGATGGTTTTTGAGTTGTTTTTGGTGATTTTGAAGTTTGAGTGAGTAGGGTTGTGTCCGTGCTTTGTGGAACTTTGTTGGGGTTTGTGGGAGTTTTTGGTGGTTTTTGGTAGTTTGTGGGGGTTTGTGGGAGTTTTTGGTGGTTTGTGGTGGTTTGTGGGGGTTTGTGGGAGTTTGTGGGGGTTTGTGGGAGTTTGTGGGGGTTTGTGGGGGTTTGTGAAAGTTTGTAGTGGTTTGTAGGAGTTTATGGTGGTTTGAGGTGGTTTATGGGGGTTTGGGGTAGTTTGAGGTGGCTGTTTGGAGTTGTGGCTCGTAAGATTCATGATGTCTCATTGTGGGGCTTAGAAGGATTCACTTTTAACCCAACCACCTTTCACGCAATCCTTCATTTCACCCACCCACCAAATCACCCACCCATTATATCACCCACCCACCAACTCACCCACCCATTATATCACCCACCCACCAACTCACCCACCCACCACTTCATACACCATTCAATTCACTCTCCTAGATTTATTAATCAAACCTCTTAATTTATTCACCCAATGCATCTGACTCACCAATTCATCCCCCATTCTCCACAACCCACTCACAAATTCATCTTCCCAGCCTCTACCACCCATTCACCAATTCACCCCCCCCCCCCCTCACCCTCCACCACTCACCCTCCGCCACTTGTCCTTCATCACTCTCCCTTCCTCCACCCTTCTCCCATCCTCCACCCCCCACTCACCTTCCACCACCCTCCCATCCTCCACCCCCACTCACCCTCCACCACCCTCCCATCCTCCACCCCTACTCACCTTCCACCACTCTCTCAACCTCCACTTTCCACTCACCCTCCACCACCCTCTACTCTTCCAACCTCCCATCCTCCATCAACCTCCCACCCTCCACCCCCACTCACCTTCCACCATCGTCCAGTCCTCCACCACCCACTCACCCTTCACCACCCTCTCATCCTTCCCAACCCTCCCATCCTCCAGCACCCTCCCATCTTCCACCCCCACTCACCTTCCACCACCGTCCCGTTCCCCACTACCCACTCACCCTTCACCACCCTCCCATCCTCCCCCACCTTCCCATCCTCCATCACCCACTCACCACAGTTGACTTCATCAGTACCATCAAGGCAATTGTCCTCCCCGTTACAGCGCATCTTCGAATCCACGCACTGACCATCGCCGCACTTGAAGTGGCGAGATGAGTGGCACCCTTAATTGTGGTGGAAATGGGGTGCGGATGATGATGGTGATGATGATGGTGATGATGATGATGATGATGATGATGATGATGATGATGATGATGATGATGATGATGATGATGATGATGATGATGATGATGATGATGATGATGATGATGATGATGATGATGATGATGATGATGATGATGATGATGATGATGATGATGATGATGATGATGATGATGATGATGATGATGATGATGATGATGATGATGATGATGATGATGATGATGATGATGATGATGATGATGATGATGATGATGATGATGATGATGATGATGATGATGATGATGATGATGATGATGATGATGATGATGATGATGATGATGATGATGGTGATGATGATGATGATGATGATGATGATGATGATGATGATGATGATGATGATGATGATACTGCCACCTAGCTTCATCCAACTCCACATTTATTCACCAAAGTCCATCTGAGTTCAATCAAACTTGTTCATATTCCTTTATACCCGCTCAAAATCTACCTGAACACCCCTTAATCCACTCACTACTGAGAATCCTCACACCCACTAACAACCACTCGCAACAACTTACAGCCACTCAAAAATACACACAACCACTTTGAACCACACACAACCACTTTAAGCCACTACTCACGACATTGACTTCTTCCCTTAGGATCAGGACAAGCACATCCGCTGGTCATGCATTTGTGATAGGGCTCACAAAAGTAATAAGAAGCTGGATAGTTGGTTGGATGGTTGGTTGGATGCTTGGTTAGATGGTTGATTGGATGGTTGGTTGGATGCTTGGTTGGATGCTTGGTTGGATGCTTGGTTGGATAGTTGGTTGGATGGTTGGTTGGATGGTTGGTTGGATGGTTGGTTAGATGGCTGGTTGGATGGTTGGTTGGATGGTTGGTTGGATGGTTGGTTGGATGGTTGGTTAGATGCTTGGTTGGATGCTTGGTTGGATGCTTGGTTGAATAGTTGGTTGGATGGCTGGTTGGATGGTTGGTTGGATGGTTGGTTGGATGGTTGGTTGGATGGTTGGTTGGATGGTTGGTTGGATGGTTGGTTGGATGGTTGGTTAGATGGTTGATTGGATGGAAACCCCCCGAAACTTCGTAAACTCTCGAAATACTGCAAGAACCTCAAACACCTGGGCATTGTTGTTGGCACTGCCACTCGTCAGTTTTGTCTACACAGTTGTAGGCGCCGTTACACACCAGTCCTGAGTTGATGCACTGGCCTGTGAACTTACATCTGAATTGGTTCTCTCCACACGGCCTCACAACTGCGTGTTTTTGGTTTGCCATTTTTGAGGGGCTCATTTTTGTTCAGGAATTTCAGAGTTTTGTTTTTTCATGGGGCACACTTAAGAGTTTTGGGGGTTTTGGAAGTTTTTGAGGATTTGGGTGGTTGAAAAAAAATTTTTTAAAGGGAGTGTTTGAAGGGAGTGTTTGAAGGGAGTGTTTGAAGGGAGTGTTTGAAGGGAGTGTTTGAAGGGGGTGTTTGAAGGGGTGTTTGAAGGGGGTGTTTGAAGGGAGTGTTTGAAGGGGTGTTTGAAGGGGTGTTTGAAGGGGGTGTTTGAAGGGAGTGTTTGAAGGGAGTGTTTGAAGGGAGTGTTTGAAGGGAGTGTTTGAAGGGAGTGTTTGAAGGGAGTGTTTGTGTAATTTGAAGGAAAGGCACAACAAACAACAACAACACCGACACCAAAATCAAACAAACAACAACAACACCGACACCAAAATCAAACAAACAACAACAACAACAACAACACCAAAATCAAACAAAAAAACAAACAAGCAACAACACTTACAAAAAAAAATCACCAAAAAAAAAAACAAACAAAAAAAAAAAAACTACAAACAAACAAACAAAAACAACAGCCCTAAAAACAAAAAATATTAATAACAAACAGCAACAAGCGCTTTAAACAGTATGGAATCAGCGCTATACAAATGATTTAATTGGCTTAGATTAGGTTGAAACAACACCACTCACAACACTGCGTCTCATCTTCCGCACCGTAACAGTCGGGTTTGCCGTCACAAATATTTTTATCGCTCACCTGCTCTCCCGATGAGCATTTGTATTGGCCTGGCAACGTCGAAAAGCGAATCATTTTTATTGTGATGAGACAATACGAATTTGAATCACTGATTAATTAAAATCGAAAAATCGGAAATCGTGTAACTTAAGATCGGATAATCGATGAACAGACGTGTGAGTCAACCTCAAAAATCGAGCAGTTTAAGCTCGGGCGAGCGACAATAGAGAATTTCTAAAAGGCGACAAAACCTGTAAGTTCCCAAAAGACCTCAAGAAGCATGGAAAATCACCACCTCGTTTCCATAACCCCCTTAACCATAGCAGCCCAGTTCAGCCTTGACACAGTTTTGCACCAATCCACCTTTGGTGCTACTCACCAACACTCCAACGTCCCAATAAAACCCTTAAATATTCCAAATAAAACGTTGGAATTTTCTCTGAACTTCGAAAATGAAGCCAAAAATATTTAAAGATTCTGAAAATCTTCAAAAATCAAGTCACGAAAAACTTTTTTCAGGCCAAGAAACCTCCAAAACCCCACTAAAACCTCACCAAAAACCATGCAAAAAACCACCCAAAAAACAACGCAAAAAACCACTTAAAAAAACCACCCAAAAAACCACTCAAAAAACCACCCAAAAGACCATCTAAAAAACCACCAAAAAAGGCCCCCAAAAAACTCTCACTGACCCTGAAACTCTACGGGGTTAACGCCACTATAATATAATTCGTTTTTGTATTGTATTGTATTGAAAACCACCCAAAACCTCCAACCAACCCTTGCAGTCAAGCTCATCGGCTCCAGAGACACAATTCTGCACAAAGTCACACTTGGTGGCTTCGTCGACGCAGAAGTTGGAAGGGTTTGAACTGGCTCTCTCGCCTGGTACTGTGTCCCTCGTGTCGAAGTGGTTCTGGCGGTTGCATATCATGTTGATTGTACCCAATGGGTGACTGAAACAAGGCAGAGCTGGGATACCTGGGAGGGTGGATTTTGTTGGGTGGCTTTTAAATAAACTTTTTAGGGGGTGAATTTCTTTTGGTGGTGAGGTTTTTTGGTGGTTTTTTTTGGCGGTTTTTTTAATGGATGTTTCTGGTGGGTTTTTATGGTGAGTTTTTTTGGTGGGCTTTTTTGGTGAGTTTTTTTGGTGGGTTTTTTTGGTGGGTTTTTTTGTGAGTTTTTTTGGGTGGGTGGGTTTTTTGAGTGAAATCTTTTATTGTGAGTGTTTTTTTGGGTGATAAATTTTTGGGTGAAAGTTCCTTTGAGTGAAAATCTTTTGGGTGGAAATAATATCAAGTAAGTAAGGTTGAAGTTGTTGTTGTGGGTGGATTTTTGTGGGGCTGAACATTTTTTAGTGAGTTTCTGGTGGGTGAGTTAATTTTTTTATCAGTTTTTTGGGCTCTTATGCGTGCTTTTTAAGTGGGTTTTCAGGTTATTTTCAAGCTTTTTGGAGGTTGTTGGTCCTTGAAGTTTGTTTCATGGTTTGAAACAAAAAAAAATCTACAATTGCCACCACTAAAATGTGTTCCACCCTCCCCAACACTCACCACAAACCCCAACCACCCAAAAAGTACTCCTATTTGAACCCAACCACTAAATCTTGTCTTTCCAGAACTCCAAAACCACCACTACCACTCACAACCACTACTACCACTCACAACCACCACTACCACTCACAACCACTACTACCACTCACAACCACTACTACCACTCACAACCACCACTATCACTCACAACCATAACTACCACTCACAACCATAACTACCACTCACAACCATAACTACCACTCACAACCACTACTATCACTCACATCCACCACTACCACTAACAACCACCACCACTACCCCTCACAACTACCACTACCACTCACAACCACAATTACCAGCCACAACCACAATTACCACTCACAACCACCACCACTACCACTCACAACCACCATTACTACCACTCACAACCGCCACCCACCATCCATCTGGGTGCAGCGTCCCTCATAAAGACGCAAATCATCGAGAGCTATGTAGTCCTTCCTACCCCTCCTCACGTACGACCCGGCCACCATCCCTTCAATGTAGAGACTAGATGCAGTGGCATCCAACTAGGGGGGGGGAGAGGGGGAGGGGGAGAAAGGGGGAGGGGGAGAAAGGGGGAGGGGGTAGAGAGGGGGAGGAGGGAGAGAGGGGGGGGGGGGAGGAAGAGAGAGAGGGGGAGGGGGTTGAGTGGGTTTAGAAATTTTATGGAGAGTTGAGTGATTTCAAAAAGGTTGGTTCTTCAAGTTTTTCAAATGTTCAAAAGTTTTGTTCGAAAGTTTTTAAAGAATTTTTAAAGTTTTTCTCAGTACTTTGTGAGTTTTTGGTGATTTTTGGGGTTTTATTTTGGTGTGTCGTTAGGGTATTTTTGGTGTTGGGTGTTTGTATGGTTGTTTGTATGGTTGTTTGTATGGGTGTTTGTATGGTTGTTTGTATGGGTGTTTGTATGGTTGTTTGTATGGTTGTTTGTATGGTTGTTTGTATGGTTGTTTGTATGGTTGTTTGTATGGTTGTTTGTATGGTTGTTTGTATGGTTGTTTGAGTGTTTGTATGGTTGTTTGTATGGTTGTTTGTATGGTTGTTTGTATGGTTGTTTGTATGGTTGTTTGGGTGTTTGTATGGTTGTTTGTATGGTTGTTTGTATGGTTGTTTGGGTGTTTGTATGGTTGTTTGGTTGTTTGTATGGTTGTTTGGGTGTTTGTTTGAGTGTTTGTATGGTTGTTTGTTTGAGTGTTTGTATGGTTGTTTGGGTGTTTGTTTGGGTGTTTGTATGGTTGTTTGGGTGTTTGTATGGTTGTTTGGGTGTTTGCATGGTTGTATGGTTGTTTGTTTGGGTGTTTGTATGGTTGTTTCTTTGGGTGTTTGTATGGTTGTTTGGGTGTTTGTATGGTTGTTTGGGTGTTTGCATGGTTGTATGGTTGTTTGTTTGGGTGTTTGTATGGTTGTTTCTTTGGGTGTTTGTATGGTTGTTTGGGTGTTTGTATGGTTGTTTCTTTGGGTGTTTGTATGGTTGTTTGGGTGTTTGTATGGTTGTTTCTTTGGGTGTTTGTATGGTTGTTTGAAAAATTTAAAAAAATAATTCTGGTGTTTGTTTTTGAAAACAAAAGAAAGTTGAGTGTTTTTATTTTGGGTGTTTTTATTTTTATTCTAATAAACACACCTGTCCGTCAGCCATCTCACCCCCGGTCAACCCACCTCCAATCAACCCACCTCCAATCAACCCACCTCCAATCAACCCACCTCCAATCAACCCACCTCCAATCAACCAACCTCCAATCAACCCACCTCCAATCAACCCACTTCCAATCAACCCACCTCCAATCAACCCACCTCCAATCAACCCACTTCCAATCAACCCACCTCCAATCAACCCCCCTCCAATCAACCCACTTCCAATCAACCCACCTGTATTTTAATTAACCCACCTGCATCTCAATCATCTTCCACTCTTCTTGGTGTATGGCGTGAAACCTCACCTTCTTCCTGCTCTTCGTCATCTTGCCGAAGGTCTTGAAGTAAATCTGTGTTGTTGTTAATGTTAGTAGTGGTGTTGTAGGGTTGGTGTTGTTGTCATTGTGGTTATTTATGTTGTGGTCGTTGCTGTCGTTGGTGTTGTTGTTGATGTTGTTAATATTGGTGTTTTTGTTGTTGTGCTTGTTATTGGTGTTGTTGTTGATGTTGTTAATATTGGTGTTTTTGTTGTTGTGCTTGTTATTGGTGTTGTTGTTGTGTTGTTGCTGTTGGGGTTGTTGTTGGGTTGCTGCTGTTGGGGTTATTGTTGTTATTAGTGTTGGTGTTGTTCAAAAAGTATAGAAAGAAACTAAATTAGAAAAAAAAATTGAAAAATTATTTGAAAAAAAAAGAAAAAAGCGTCAAAAAAAAATTAAAAAAAAGTTTTTATATTATTTTCTTAATCATTCCTTGAATAAAATATAATATACCCGTGAACTACCCACAACTTGAAGCTTTCAAAACCCTCAAAGCTTTCAAGCACACTTCTGAAAAACCTCCAAACATTTTTTTTAAATTAAAAAAAAAACAAAGTCACCTCAAGTTTCCCGGAAGAGACCATGCTGAGGTAGAAACGGAAGCAGACGGACCTGGAGGAAGAGAAGGAGATGAAGAGGGGGATGTGTATGATGGCTTTCTTGAAGGAATTCTCCCGCGAGGTGTCCAGGTGTAAAATGTGACCTGAGGAATTTTGCATTGTTTGAAAGGTTTTGAGGGTTTTTAGAAGGTTTGAAAGGTTTTTGAGGGTGTTTGGAAGGTTTGAAAGGTTTTTGAGGGTGTTTGGAAGGTTTGAAAGGTTTTTGAGGGTGTTTGGAAGGTTTGAAAGGTTTTTGAGGGTGTTTGGAAGGTTTGAAAGGTTTTTGAGGGTGTTTGGAAAGTTTGAAAGGTTTTTGAGGGTGTTTGGAAGGTTTGAAAGGTTTTTGAGGGTGTTTGGAAGGTTTGAAAGGTTTTTGAGGGTGTTTGGAAGGTTTGAAAGGTTTTTGAGGGTGTTTGGAAGGTTTGAAAGGTTTTTGAGGGTGTTTGGAAGGTTTGAAAGGTTTTTGAGGGTGTTTGGAAAGTTTGAAAGGTTTTTGAGGGTGTTTGGAAGGTTTGAAAGGTTTTTGAGGGTGTTTGGAAGGCTTGAAAGGTTTTTGAGGGTGTTTGGAAGGTTTGAAAGGTTTTTGAAGATGTTTGGAAGGCTTGAAAGGTTTTTGAGGGTGTTTGGAAGGCTTGAAAGGTTTTTGAGGGTGTTTGGAAGGTTTGAAAGGTTTTTGAGGGTGTTTGGAAGGTTTGAAAGGTTTTTGAGGGTGTTTGGAAGGTTTGAAAGGTTTTTGAGGGTGTTTGGAAGGCTTGAAAGGTTTTTGAGGGTGTTTGGAAGGTTTGAAAGGTTTTTGAGGGTGTTTGGAAGGTTTGAAAGGTTTTTGAGGGTGTTTGGAAGGTTTGAAAGGTTTTTGAGGGTGTTTGGAAGGTTTGAAAGGTTGTTGAGGGTGTTTGGAAGGTTTGAAAGGTTTTTGAGGGTGTTTGGAAGGTTTGAAAGGTTTTTGAGGGTGTTTGAAAGGTTTGGGGAATTTTTAGAGGTTTTTTCAAAATGTTTAAAAAGTTTTTGAGGGTTTCAGGATGTCTGGAGGAATTTTTGAAGGTTTTCTGAAATCCTTTTCAAATTTTTCTTTGGTGGGTTTTGTGGTTTTTGGTGATTTGTGAAAACTTTTCAACCGAAATAACGAAACTAGCATTTTTAAAGCCAATTAAAAATTAATAACAAACGTCCACCGACACAACAAAATTATTTTCCTCACCAAGAAAAAAACAATTTTTCCCATAAAATTTTTTTTTCTACCCACTATTTAAGAAAAACTCTCATAACTTCACATTTGAAAAAAAACTCAAAAAATCTCGTTCAAAAACCACTGAAAAAAATCCTTCAAACATCCCCCTCTAAACAATTCCTACAAACACCCCCTCAAACACCCCCTCAAACACCCTCCAAACCACCCCTCAAAACACCCACTCCAAAAAACCCTTCCAAACACCCCTCCAAACCACCCCTCCAAACAACCCTTCAAAACACCCCCTCAAAACACCCCCTCTAAACACCCTTTCCAAACACCCCCTCTAAACACCCCCTCCAAACACCCCCTCTAAACACCCCCTCCAAACACCCCTTCCGAACAACCCCTCCAAACACCCCTCCAGACCACCCCCTCCAAACACCCTCTCAAACCACCCCTTCTAACACCCCCTCCAAACAACCCCTACAAAAACTCTAGCCATGAAAAACTCCAAACGCCCACCTTTTATGGTTTGGGTGGTGTGGTCCATGGGGGGTCCAGAAGAAACCTTCCTATGGCTGTACATGGCGGGAATGATGTTCCAGTCCGTATCATCCTCCTGGTATCCCACCTGTCGCAGGTAACACTTCTTCTGGTTCTCCATGTCGCAAAAGTACTTGGACTCTGGCCGAATTTGGGATTTTATAAAGTTTATCAGTTGTTTTTTTGGGTTTTTTTCAAAGATTTATTGGTTTATTTGGGTTTTTTTCAAAGATTTATTGTTTTTTTTGGGTTTTTTCAAATATTTATTGGGTCTTTGGGGTTTTTAAGTTTCAAGTTGTTTCCTGAATACCTTTGAAACTTAATTCGGGTTTTAGTTGGGTTTTTTTTAAAAGGTTTTATGGGTTTTTGGGTGGTTTTGTGTTCATTTAAAAATTTTTTTTGTAGTTTTGAAAAGTTTTCTTTGAGTTTGTGATTTTTTTCTCACAAATTTTCACGTTTTTAAGCTCACAAAAGTGTTTTTCAAAGGTTTTTCAAGGGTTTTGTTCATGTACTTTGAGAATATTTTTTAGGGATTCTTGCAATGTCTCAAAAACTTCAGTGTTTTTTGAAAAGTTAATAAAAACCAAAATTAAAAAAATCAGTCAGACCGGACCAAGTGTCAATACTCATGTTTTCAACATTGAGGTTCTTATTTAAAATCAAATTTATTAAAAAAATAAAGTGCTTCGTGAGTGGGGCGATTAGATGCACCCACCTGCACAATTCTTTTCTTCGTTTTGCATACAATTGAAGACGAAGTTACATTCGACATCTTCTTTGCGTTCGCATTTGTCGTATCCGTTCACCATCCTGCACTTGATCTCCGTCCTAGAGTCGCATGTGGTGACTGGGGGTGTTGAAGGATTTGTAAGGGGTGTTGAAGGGTTTATTGGGGGTTTTGAAGGATTTATTGGGGGTTTTGAAGGTTTATTGGGGGTTTTGAAGGTTTATTGGGGGTTTTGAAGGTTTATTGGGGGTTTTGCACGGTTTATTGGAAGTTTTGAAGGATTTATTGGGGGTTTTGAAGGTTTATTGGGGGTTTTGAAGGATTTATTGGGGGTTTTGAAGGATTTATTGGGGGTTTTGAAGGTTTATTGGGGGTTTTGAAGGTTTATTGGGGGTTTTGAAGGGTTTATTGGGGGTTTTGAAGGTTTATTGGGGGTTTTGAAGGTTTATTGGGGGTTTTGAAGGTTTATTGGGGGTTTTGAAGGTTTATTGGGGGTTTTGAAGGTTTATTGGGGGTTTTGCACGGTTTATTGGAAGTTTTGAAGGATTTATTGGGAGTTTTGAAGGTTTATTGGGGGTTTTGAAGGTTTATTGGAAGTTTTGAAGGATTTATTGGGGGTTTTGAAGGTTTATTGGGGGTTTTGAAGGTTTATTGGGGGTTTTGAAGGTTTATTGGGGGTTTTGAAGGATTTATTGGGGGTTTTGAAGGTTTATTGGGGGTTTTGAAGGTTTATTGGGGGTTTTGAAAGTTTATTGGGGGTTTTAAAGGTTTATTGGGGGTTTTGAAGGATTTATTGGGGGTTTTGAAGGTTTATTGGGGGTTTTGAAGGGTTTATTGGGGGTTTTGCACGGTTTATTGGAAGTTTTGAAAGATTTATTGGGGGTTTTGAAGGTTTATTGGGGGTTTTGAAGGATTTATTGGGGGTTTTGAAGGATTTATTGGGGGTTTTGAAGGTTTATTGGGGGTTTTGAAGGTTTATTGGAAGTTTTGAAGGATTTATTGGGGGTTTTGAAGGTTTATTGGGGGTTTTGAAGGATTTATTGGGGGTTTTGAAGGTTTATTGGGGGTTTTGAAGGGTTTATTGGGGGTTTTGCACGGTTTATTGGAAGTTTTGAAGGATTTATTGGGGGTTTTGAAGGTTTATTGGGGGTTTTGAAGGATTTATTGGGGGTTTTGAAGGATTTATTGGGGGTTTTGAAGGTTTATTGGGGGTTTTGAAGGTTTATTGGGCGTTTTAAAATGGTTTATTGGGGGTTTTAAAAGGTTTATTGGGGGTTTTGAAGGTTTATTGGGGGTTTTGAAGGGTTTATTGGGGGTTTTAAAGGGTTTATTGGGGGTTTTAAAGGGTTTATTGGGGGTTTATTGGGGGTTTTGAAGGATTTATTGGGGGTTTTGAAGGGTTTATTGGGGGTTTTGAAGGATTTATTGGGGGTTTTGAAGGTTTATTGGGGGTTTTGAAGGGTTTATTGGGGGTTTTGAAGGGTTTATTGGGGGTTTTGAGAGGTTTATTTAGAGCTTCGAGGGTTTGGTTTTTTGGGGGTTTTGGTAGCAAAGTAGGTTGAGGTTAGGTGGTTTTGAGAGGTTTGAGTGTTGAGGGTTTTGAGTGTAGGAGGTTTTGAGTGGTTTGAGTGTTGGGGTTTTGAGAGGTTTGAGTGTTGAGGGTTTTGAGTGTAGGGGGTTTTGAGTGGTTTGGGTGTTGGGGATTTGAGTGTAGGGGGTTTTGAGTGGTTTGGGTGTTGGGGATTTGAGTGTAGGGGGTTTTCAGTGGTTTGGGTGTTGGGGATTTGAGTGTAGGGGGTTTTCAGTGGTTTGCTCAAAGTGTTTGGAAGGAGTTGGGATTGTGTGGAATTATTTGGGATGGCTGGAAATGCGTCGCATTGGTTTTTGAGAATTTGGAGATGGTGGGGGTTTGAAGACTAAAAGATTGGTTGAATGAGGGCAAAGTTTTTTTAACACACAAAACACGCAGAAAACACACACCCTTCCAGCCTTCTTCCACACAAGAAACCTTCACAAGCTACATCCCCCAATCATCTCACTCTCCACATACAAACTCCCAGTCCTCCTTCATATTTCCACTCTTTACAACCAATTCACAAACCATCCATGAATTATCCCCAACTACTCAACCAGACGTTGCCAAAAACCCATATTCATGAACCTCCAAACCACGCTTGACTCCACCTTGGAAAACCCTCAACTCCAAAGACCAAATTCACCCTCAAAAATCCCAACCCTTCTCAAAAATCCCAACTCCCCTCAAAAATCCCAACCCCTCTCAAAAATCCCAACACCCATCAAAAATCCCAACCCCCCTCAAAAATCCCAACCCCCCTCAAAAATCCCAACACCCCTCAAAAATCCCAACATCCTTCAAAAATCCCAACCCCCTTCAAAAATCCCAACATCCATCAAAAATCCCAACCCCCCTCAAAAATCCCAACCCCCCTCAAAAATCCCAACCCCCTTCAAAAATCCCAACCCCCCTCAAAAATCCCAACCCCCTTCAAAAATCCCAACCCCCCTCAAAAATCCCAACCCCTCTCAAAAATCCCAACTCCAACCTCTTTTGCAACTGACTGAAATCCTCTTGACGTCATCAATGCCGATGAAGTCGTTGAGATTCCTTAAGGCATCCGCTTCAAACGCCACGAAGTAGTTTCCAGGGTTCATATTAATCCTCACTGGGTACCTTGTGTAGGAATGAAAGGTGGAAATGGGTGGTGGGAAGGAGGGTGGAAAGGAGGGTGGGAAGGAGGGTAGGAAGGAGGGTGGGAAGGAGGGTGGGAAGGAGGGTGGGAAGGAGGGTGGGAAGGAGGGTGGAAAGGGGGTGGGAAGGAGGGTGGGAAGGAGGGTGGGAATGAGGGTAGGAAGGAGGGTGGGAAGGAGGGTGGGAAGGAGGGTGGGAAGGAAGGTGGGAATGAGGGTAGGAAGGAGGGTGGGAAGGGGGGTGGGAAGGAGGGTGGGAAAGAGGGTGGGAAGGAGGGTGGAAAGGAGGGTGGAAAGGGGGTGGGAAGGAGGGTGGGAAGGAGGGTGGGAATGAGGGTGGAAAGGAGGGTGGGAAGGAGGGTGGAAAGGAGGGTGGAAAAAGGGGTAAAACAAGAGGTGGAAAAAGGGGTGGGATGAGAGGTGAGAAGAAGGATGGGAAAGGGGAGGGAAGAAGGAAAGAAGTAGGTGAGAAAAGGGGAAGAGGAAGGGGGGGTGGGAAGGGGGGGTGGAAAGAAGGAAAGAAGGAAGGTGAGAAAGGGGGGAGAAGAAGGGGGGGAGGAAGGGGGGGTGGGAAGGGGGGAGAGGAAGGGGGGGTGGGAAGAAGGAAAGAAGGAAGGTGAAAAAGGGGGGAGAAGAAGGGGGGAAGGAAGGGGAGGAGGAAGGGGGGGTGAGAAGGGGGGAGAGGAAGGGGGGGTGGGAAGGGGGGAGAGGAAGGGGGGGTGGGAAGGGGGTGGGAAAGTAGTAGAAAAGTGTTGAAAATGAAAAAGGATGGGTGGAATGGATGGGAAAGAGGTGAGGATGGCTGGAAATAGGAAAAAATGAGTGAAAATGGGAATGGAAAGTGTGTAATGAACGAAAATAGGAGAAATAAGAAGGTGGAAAGAGGTGGAAAAAAAGGATGGAAGAAAAAACGATATAACATTGAGTTGTTACAACATTAAGTTGTTACAACATTAAGTTGTTACAACATTAAGTTGTTACAACATTGAGTTGTTACAACATTAAGTTGTTACAACATTAAGTTGTTACAACATTGAGTTGTTACAACATTAAGTTGTTACAACATTAAATTGTTACAACATTGAGTTGTTGTTACAACATTGAGTTGTTACAACATTGAGTTGTTACAACATTAAGTTGTTACAACATTAAGTTGTTACAACATTAAGTTGTTACAACATTAAGTTGTTACAACATTAAGTTGTTACAACATTGAGTTGTTACAACATTAAGTTGTTACAACATTAAGTTGTTACAACATTGAGTTGTTACAACATTAAGTTGTTACAACATTGAGTTGTTACAACATTAAGTTGTTGTTACAACATTAAGTTGTTGTTACAACATTAAGTTGTTACAACATTAAGTTGTTACAACATTAAGTTGTTACAACATTGAGTTGTTACAACATTAAGTTGTTACAACCTTAAATTGTTACAACATTGAGTTGTTGTTACAACATTGAGTTGTTACAACATTAAAATGTTACAACATTAAGTTGTTACAACATTGAGTTGTTACAACATTAAGTTGATACAACATTAAGTTTCTACAACATTAAGTTGTTACAACATCAAGTTGTTACAACATTAAGTTGTTACAACATTAAGTTGTTACAACATTAAGTTGTTACAACATTAAGTTGTTGTTACAACATTAAGTTGTTACAACATTAAGTTGTTACAACATTAAGTTGTTACAACATTAAGTTGTTACAACATTAAGTTGTTACAACATTAAGTTTTTGTTACAACATTAAGTTGTTACAACATTAAGTTGTTACAACATTAAGTTGTTACAACATTAAGTTGTTACAACATTAAGTTGTTACAACATTAAGTTGTTACAACATTAAGTTGTTACAACATTAAGTTGTTACAACATTAAGTTGTTACAACATTAAGTTGTTACAACATTAAGTTGTTACAACATTAAGTTGTTACAACATTAAGTTGTTACAACATTAAGTTGTTACAACATTAAGTTGTTACAACATTAAGTTGTTACAACATTAAGTTGTTACAACATTAAGTTGTTACAACATTAAGTTGTTACAACATTAAGTTGTTACAACATTAAGTTGTTACAACATTAAGTTGTTACAACATTAAGTTGTTACAACATTGAGTTGTTACAACATTAAGTTGTTACAACATTAAATTGTTACAACATTGAGTTGTTGTTACAACATTGAGTTGTTACAACATTAAAATGTTACAACATTAAGTTGTTACAACATTGAGTTGTTACAACATTAAGTTGATACAACATTAAGTTTCTACAACATTAAGTTGTTACAACATCAAGTTGTTACAACATTAAGTTGTTACAACATTAAGTTGTTACAACATTAAGTTGTTACAACATTAAGTTGTTGTTACAACATTAAGTTGTTACAACATTAAGTTGTTACAACATTAAGTTGTTACAACATTAAGTTGTTACAACATTAAGTTGTTACAACATTAAGTTTTTGTTACAACATTAAGTTGTTACAACATTAAGTTGTTACAACATTAAGTTGTTACAACATTAAGTTGTTACAACATTAAGTTGTTACAACATTAAGTTGTTACAACATTAAGTTGTTACAACATTAAGTTGTTACAACATTAAGTTGTTACAACATTAAGTTGTTACAACATTAAGTTGTTACAACATTAAGTTGTTACAACATTAAGTTGTTACAACATTAAGTTGTTACAACATTAAGTTGTTACAACATTAAGTTGTTACAACATTAAGTTGTTACAACATTAAGTTGTTACAACATTAAGTTGTTACAACATTAAGTTGTTACAACATTAAGTTGTTACAACATTAAGTTGTTACAACATTAAGTTGTTACAACATTAAGTTGTTACAACATTAAGTTGTTACAACATTGAATTTTGGTACTCTCACAATCTCTCCAATCTCCCAAAATCCCCTTTGGTTCTTTTAGTACTTCAAAAAAACTCTTAACCACTCCGAAATACCCAAACATCCACCAAACCACCCCAACCCCTCAAAACCACCATCCAATTTTTCACCACCCCATCCAATTTTTCACCACCCCATCCAAATTTCCACCACTTCAAACTTTTTTGAAAGCCCCAAAGTTATTAACAACCACTGCCAATCATTGAAACTCCCCTGAAACATCTCAAAAACCCCCAAACCCACCCACCAGTTAGAATCACTGATGCGACGATTGGAGCGATACCTGAGGTAGTGGCGGTTGCGTTTTGGTTCAAAATTGTTCAGAGACCATTCTGAGTCTGGTGCTATATACACTTTGAGGCCTCCTTGAGGGTGGATTGATGGGTGGATGAGTGGATGCAGAAAGAGGATGAAAAGTTGGATTGAGGGTGGAGAGATGAATGAGGGTGGAGAATTGATGAAAAGGGGTGAGCTGGATGGATGAGAGATGGATGAAAGGAGGGAGATGAATGAATGAATAAAATTGGTGTATGAGTGGATGTGTGAATAGGGGTTGAATGGATAGAAGATGAGTAGATGAGTGGATAAGGGATGAGAGATGAGTGGATGAGAGATGAGAGATGATTGGATGGGAAGATGAAAGATGGATGGATGGGGGATAGATAGATGAGTGAATAAGGGTTGGGTAGATTAGTGAATGGGTAGGAATGAGCTGTTATGATATGAAAATGAGCAGAAGCTAAATAGATGGATAAGTGGACGAAATAGTGGATGGACGAATGAATGAATGAATGCATGCATGCATGAAGACATGGATGAATGTATGGATGAATAAAAGAATACCTTGTGCGTTCTGTCCCCTGACAGCCAAGTAAAACTCAAAACAAGAATCCACCACAACCTCAAATGGAGGGGTTATAACCACACTTCTCCTCTGTCCCCCTGACATGTATTTTCCTGAAGGGGTGTTGGTGAGGTGGTTGTTGGAGTGGTTGATGAGGGTGCTGTTGGGGTGGTTGTTGGTGGTTGTTTGGGTGGTTGTTGGAGTGATTGTTGGGGTGGTTGTTGGGGTGGTTGTTGGTGATTGTTGGGGTGGTTGTTGGGGTGGTTGTTGGGGTGGTTGTTGGGGTGGTTGTTGGTGGTTGTTTGGGTGGTTGTTGGTGATTGTTGGGGTGGTTGTTGGGGTGGTTGTTGGGGTGGTTGTTGGGGTGGTTGTTGAGGTGGTTGTTTGGGTGGTTGTTGGGGTGGTTGTTGGGGTGGTTGTTGGGGTGGTTGTTTGGGTGGTTGTTGGCGTGGTTGATGAGATGGTTGTTGGGGTGGTTGTTGGAGTGGTTGATGAGATGATTGTTGGGGTGGTTGTTGGTGTTGGTGAGGTGGTTGTTGGGGTGGTTGTTAGTGGTTGTTGGGGTGGTTGTTGGTGATTGTTGGGGTGGTTGGGGTGGTTGTTGGAGTGGTTGATGAGATGGCTGTTGGGGTGGTTGTTGGAGTGGTTGATGAGATGGTTGTTGGGGTGGTTGTTGGTGTTGGTGAGGTGGTTGTTGGAGTGGTTGTTGGTGGTTGTTGGGGTGGTTGTTGGTGATTGTTGGGGTGGTTGGGGTGGTTGTTGGAGTGGTTGATGAGATGGTTGTTGGGGTGGTTGTTGGAGTGGTTGATGAGATGGTTGTTGGGGTGGTTGTTGGTGTTGGTGAGGTGGTTGTTGGAGTGGTTGTTGGTGGTTGTTGGGGTGGTTGTTGGTGATTGTTGGGGTGGTTGGGGTGGTTGTTGGAGTGGTTGATGAGATGGCTGTTGGGGTGGTTGTTGGAGTGGTTGATGAGATGGTTGTTGGGGTGGTTGTTGGTGTTGGTGAGGTGGTTGTTGGAGTGGTTGTTGGTGGTTGTTGGGGTGGTTGTTGGTGATTGTTGGGGTGGTTGGGGTGGTTGTTGGAGTGGTTGATGAGATGGTTGTTGGGGTGGTTGTTGGAGTGGTTGATGAGATGGTTGTTGGGGTGGTTGTTGGTGTTGGTGAGGTGGTTGTTGGAGTGGTTGTTGGTGGTTGTTGGGGTGGTTGTTGGTGATTGTTGGGGTGGTTGGGGTGGTTGTTGGAGTGGTTGATGAGATGGCTGTTGGGGTGGTTGTTGGAGTGGTTGATGAGATGGTTGTTGGGGTGGTTGTTGGTGTTGGTGAGGTGGTTGTTGGAGTGGTTGTTGGTGGTTGTTGGGGTGGTTGTTGGTGATTGTTGGGGTGGTTGGGGTGGTTGTTGGAGTGGTTGATGAGATGGTTGTTGGGGTGGTTGTTGGAGTGGTTGATGAGATGGTTGCTGGGGTGGTTGTTGGTGTTGGTGAGGTGGTTGTTGGAGTGGTTGTTGGTGGTTGTTGGGGTGGTTGTTGGTGATTGTTGGGGTGGTTGTTGGTGATTGTTGGGGTGGTTGGGGTGGTTGTTGGGGTGGTTGTTGGTGATTGTTGGGGTGGTTGGGGTGGTTGTTGGGGTGGTTGTTGGGGTGGTTGGGGTGGTTGTTGGGGTGGTTGTTGGGGTGGTTGGGGTGGTTGTTGGGGTGGTTGTTGGGGTGGTTGTTGGGGTGATTGTTGGGGTGGTTGTTGGGGTGGTTGTTGGGGTGATTGTTGGGGTGGTTGTTGGGGTGGTTGTTGGGGTGGTTGTTGGGGTGGTTGGGGTGGTTGGGGTGGTTGTTGGGGTGGTTGGGGTGGTTGTTGGGGTGGTTGGGGTGGTTGTTGGGGTGGTTGTTGGGGTGGTTGTTGGGGTGGTTGTTGGGGTGGTTGGGGTGGTTGGGGTGGTTGTTGGGGTGGTTGTTGGAGTGATTGTTGGGGTGGTTGGGGTGGTTGTTGGGGTGGTTGTTGGGGTGGTTGTTGGGGTGATTGTTGGGGTGGTTGTTGGGGTGGTTGTTGGGGTGATTGTTGGGGTGGTTGGGGTGGTTGTTGGGGTGGTTGGGGTGGTTGTTGGGGTGGTTGTTGGGGTGGTTGGGGTGGTTGTTGGGGTGGTTGGGGTGGTTGGGGTGGTTGTTGGGGTGGTTGGGGTGGTTGTTGGGGTGGTTGGGGTGGTTGTTGGGGTGGTTGGGGTGGTTGTTGGGGTGGTTGTTGGGGTGGTTGTTGGGGTGGTTGGGGTGGTTGTTGGGGTGGCTGTTGGAGTGATTGTTGGAGTGGTTGTTGGGGGTGGTTGTTGGGGGTGGTTGTTGGGGGTGGTGTTGGGTGGTTGTTGGGGTGGTTGTTGGGGTGGTTGTGGGTGGTTGTGGGGGTGGTGTTGGGTGTGGTGGGGGTGGGGTGGTTGGGGTGGTTGTTGGTGGTTGTTGGGGGTGGTTGGGGGTTGTTGGGGGGGGGTGGGGGGTGGTTGGGGTGGTTGTTGGGGGTGGGTGGGGGGGTTGGTGGGGTGGTGTGGGGTGGTGTGGGGTGGTGTGGGGTGGTTGGGGTGGTGGTTGGGGTGGTTGTTGGGGTGGTTGGGGTGGTTGTTGGGGTGGGTGGGGTGGGTGTTGGGGGTGGGGTGGGGTGGGGTGGGTGGGTGGTGGGGGTGGTTGTTGGGGTGGTTGGGGGGTGGTGGGGTGGTTGTGGGGTGGTTGTTGGGGGTGGTGGGGGGTGGGTGGTGTGGGGGTGGTTGGGGGTGGTTGTTGGGGTGGTTGGGGGTGGTTGGTGGGGTGGTGGTGGAGTGGTTGTTGGGGGGTGGTGTTGGGGTGGTTGTGGGGGTGGTTGTTGGGGGGTTTGTTGGGGGTGGTGGGGGTGGTTGTTGGGGTGGTTGTTGGGGTGGTTGGGGTGGTTGTTGGGGTGGTTGGGGTGGTTGTTGGGGTGGCTGTTGGAGTGGTTGTTGGGGTGATTGTTGGGGTGGTTGTTGGGGTGGTTGTTGGGGTGGTTGTTGGGGTGGTTGTTGGGGTGGTTGTTGGGGTGGTTGTTGGGGTGGTTGTTGGGGTGGTTGTTGGAGTGGTTGATGAGATGGTTGTTGGGGTGGTTGTTGGTGTTGGTGAGGTGGTTGTTGGAGTGGTTGTTGGTGGTTGTTGGGGTGGCTGTTGGTGGTTGTTGGGGTGGTTGTTGGGGTGGTTGTTGGAGTGATTGTTGGGGTGGTTGTTGGAGTGGTTGTTGGGGTGGTTGTTGGAGTGATTGTTGGAGTGGTTGTTGGGGTGGTTGTTGGGGTGGTTGTTGGGGTGGTTGTTGGTGGTTGTTGGGGTGGTTGTTGGGGTGGTTGTTGGAGTGATTGTTGGGGTGGTTGTTGGAGTGGTTGTTGGGGTGGTTGTTGGAGTGATTGTTGGGGTGGTTGTTGGAGTGGTTGTTGGGGTGGCTGTTGGAGTGATTGTTGGAATGGTTGTTTGGGGTGGTTGTTGGAGTGGTTGTTGGGGTGGTTGTTGGAGTGGTTGTTGGGGTGGTTGTTGGAGTGGTTGTTGGAATGGTTGTTTGGGGTGGTTGTTGGGGTGGTTATTGGAAAGGTTGTTGGAGTGATTGTTGGAGTGGTTGTTGGGGTGGTTATTGGAAAGGTTGTTGGGGTGGTTTTCGGAGAAAAGATAAAAATTGGTTGTCGGGAAGAAGGTGGTTGTTGGAAGAAGAAGGTGGTTGTTGGGAGAGGAAGGTGGTTGTTGGAAGAGGAAGGTGGTTGTTGGAAGTGGAAGGTGGTTGTTGGAAGAGGAAGGTGGTTGTTGGAAGAGGAGGGTGGTTGTTGGAAGAGGAAGGTGGTTGTTGGAAGAGGAAGGTGGTTGTTGGAAGAGGAAAGTGGTTGTTGGAGGAGGAAGGTGGTTGTTGGAAGAGGAGGGTGGTTGTTGGAAGAGGAAGGTGGTTGTTGGAAGAGGAAGGTGGTTGTTGGAGGAGGAAGGTGGTTGTTGGAAGAGGAAGGTGGTTGTTGGAAGAGGAAGGTGGTTGTTGGAAGAGGAAGGTGGTTGTTGGAAGAGGAAGGTGGTTGTTGGAAGAGGAGGGTGGTTGTTGGAAGAGGAAGGTGGTTGTTGGAGGAGGAAGGTGGTTGTTGGAGGAGGAAGGTGGTTGTTGGAAGAGGAAGGTGGTTGTTGGAAGAGGAAGGTGGTTGTTGGAAGAGGAGGGTGGTTGTTGGAAGAGGAAGGTGGTTGTTGGAAGAGGAGGGTGGTTGTTGGAAGAGGAAGGTGGTTGTTGGAGGAGGAAGGTGGTTGTTGGAAGAGGAAGGTGGTTGTTGGAAGAGGAAGGTGGTTGTTGGAAGAGGAGGGTGGTTGTTGGAAGAGGAAGGTGGTTGTTGGAGGAGGAAGGTGGTTGTTGGAGGAGGAAGGTGGTTGTTGGAAGAGGAAGGTGGTTGTTGGAAGAGGAAGGTGGTTGTTGGAAGAGGAGGGTGGTTGTTGGAAGAGGAAGGTGGTTGTTGGAAGAGGAGGGTGGTTGTTGGAGGAGGAAGGTGGTTGTTGGAAAAGGAAGGTGGTTGTTGGAGGAGGAAGGTGGTTGTTGGAGGAGGAAGGTGGTTGTTGGAAGAGGAAGGTGGTTGTTGGAAGAGGAAGGTGGTTGTTGGAGGAGGAAGGTGGTTGTTGGAGGAGGAAGGTGGTTGTTGGAGGAGGAAGGTGGTTGTTGGAGGAGGGGTGGTTGTTGGAAGAGGAAGGTGGTTGTTGGAAGAGGAGGGGTGATTGTTGGAAGAGGAAGGTGGTTGTTGGAAGAGGAAGGTGGTTGTTGGAGGAGGAAGGTGGTTGTTGGAAGAGGAAGGTGGTTGTTGGAAGAGGAAGGTGGTTGTTGGAAGAGGAAGTTGGTTGCTGGAGGAGGAAGGTGGTTGCTGGAGGAGGAAGGTGGTTGTTGGAAGAGGAGGGGTGGTTGTTGGAGGAAGGAATTGGTTGTTGGAGGGGGAGAGTGGTTGTTAGAGGGGGGGAGTGTTTGCTAGAGGGGGGGTGGTTGTTGGAGGGGGGGGGGGTGGTTTGAAGGGTTTTATGGAGTTTGGTTGTTGGGGAAGTTGTGGATAAGTGGAAGGTGACAGGATGTTGGTGTTGTTGGAAGAAAGAGTTTACATAAGCGGGATAAATTATTCCTTCAAAAAAGTAAAACGTTGTGTGATCTGCAAGGTTGAAAAAATCTTCAAATTAATAAAAATAAAACCTGGCGAATAAAACAAAACTCAAACAAAAAAACTTCAAAAAAGAAAGAAAACAAGGAAAAAAAATTTAATAAAAAAAACAAAAAGTCTCTAAACCGTCGGAATGCGCTGTGGTGTGGTCTGTGAGAGGACCGCTATTCGGAGAGTTGAATCTACCTGTCCTGACCTCCCAACCCTTGTACCTAGGCATCACCTTGTATCTGCACTCGGCCTTCTGCTCGAAGTCACAGTTGGGGAAGAACTCTATGGGAGGATGGGTTGGTAGCTTCCAAGGGAAGGCGTTGTGGACTTGTGTGCTGGTCCATTGGACATTTTAGGGTTTGTGGGTTGTTTGTGGGTGGTTTGTGGGTGGTTTGTGGGTTGTTTGTGGGTGGTTTGTGGGTGGCTTGTGGGTGGTTTGTGGGAAATTTGTGGGTGGTTTGTGGGTGGTTTGTGGGTAGTTTGTGGGTGGTTTGTGGGTGGTTTGTGGTGGTTTGTGGGTGGCTTTGTACGTGGTTATGTAGAAAACTTTAGTGGTTATGGAGATTGGGCTCAAGTGAAGGGTGCTGTGGATGGAGATTGAATGATGGATGGATGGAGTGAAAAATAAAAAAAATTCAAAATTATGTATGAATTAGGAAATAATGATGAATAAGTTATGACGTCATAATTGAAAATATTTTCAAAAACTTAAGCACACAAAGCTGGGCCATTGGAAACTAGCATGCAGAAAAAAGCGAAAAACAAAATTAAAAAAAAGAAAAAAATTGATGGAACTTTAAATTTTGAAGGAGTTCAAGTTACCATTTTAAATTGTTTTATGAATAAAATGAATAAAATAAATAAAATAAAATAAATAAAATTATAATATAATTATAACAACAATACAAGCAAGAATAATGTTTCTCCTGCAATTTAATTTTTATTGACTTTTTATGTTGAGGAAATAACCATCTTCACAACAGCAACACCAACAACAGCATTGACATCAACATCGACAACAACAACAGCAACAACAACAAATTCACTACCACCAACATCAACAACAACATCAACATCAACATCATCACCAACATCAACAACAACATCAAAATCAACAACAACAACATCCACAACAACATCAACAACAACAAAAACAACAACAACAGAATCCACAACAACATCAACATCATCACCAACAGCATCAGCCTGAACTACTCTAACCTGATGAGTATGGAAAAAAATAAACAAAAATGTTCATTTTAGTTCAACCTATTAAAAAAATAATTTAATGAATTTTTTATTCATTTTATTTTAATTCAAATCAATGGAAATGGATGTACCTGTTGATATATGGAAAAACATCAAACAGAGTTGATAAAGAATTGTTGATAAAGAGCATGGAAAAACAAAATGAAAATATTGGAGAAAAAAAATAGAGAGCGAAAAAAACTTTCGTATGTGGAAATATAAAAAACGAAGAACGTGGAAAAAGATTGAAAAATTGAAAACAGAACGAACAAAAAGAAAAAAACAAAATCTTTGCAAAAAAAAATAAAACAAAAACAGACTACAAACAAAATAAAAAAATTAAAAAACAAACAAACAACAAACACAAACAACAAACAAAAACAACAAACATAGACAACAAACACAAACAACAAACACAAACAACAAACACAAACAACAAACACAAACAACAAACACAAACAACAAACAAAAACAACAAACAAAAACAACAAACATAACAAAAAACATAATAAAAAACATAACAAAAAACAGAACAAAAACAAACAAACAAAACAACAAACAAAAAAAACAAACAAACGAGCAGCGAACAAACGAACGAACCACACTCATCATGTTCATCTGACCCATCCTCGCAGTCTAACACCCCATCACACACCCTCCCTTCCTCCCACAGACAAGTCCTCTTCTCATCACACAAGAAAGGACACTCTGGAATGGTTTTTACGTTTGTGTTTTTTTTTATTTTTTTGTTTTTGTTGTGTTGTTTTGTTTTATTTTGTTGTTGTTTCGTTTGTTTTTTGTTGTTTTTTGTTGTTGTTGTTTTGTTGTTTTTTGTTGTTTTTTAATGTTTTGTTTGTTTTTTGTTGTTTTTTAATGTTTTGTTTGTTTTTTGTTGTTTTTTAATGTTTTGTTTGTTTTTTTTTAATTATTTTTCTATTTTATCTTTTGTTATAATTTACTGTTCAGTTTCTTACTCACAAAGCTTTCATTCTAAGTTTCCTTTTACTCTCACTTCAACCTACCCCAACTCCCCCAACTTTCCCATTTCACCCCCCAAACCTCTTAGTTTTTTTTTTCATAACCCCTAATCACCCCCTAAATTTCAGAGCTCCCCCAACCCCCACCCCCCCTTCCACAATTCCCCACCGAGCTGCTTTCTGATCCAGGGAAGGTGATATGTGACGTTAGTGAAGACGGGTGGCTTCATGGGAGAGTTGCAGCCGTTGCTAAGGAAGCTGTACACCCCCACCAGTTGCCATGGTTGCATGGGGTGGTTGCGACACATTAGTGGACCCCCACTGTCACCCTGGAGGAGGGGGAGAAAATGTTGGGTGGAAGGCGCTTGTGGAGAATGTGAGTGTTGAGTGAGTGATAAGAAGCTGAGACGTGGGGTAAGAGAGAGAAGGTTGGAAACACCCACCCACACCCACCCATCCATTCTTTCACTGAAACCTACCCTCACTTTCCCCATCAAACCACCTACCCAAACCTCCCCCATCCACCCACCCACCCTAACTCTTTCATCCACCCACCCTAACTACTCCATCCACCCACCCACCCTAACTCCTCCATCCACCCACCCACCCTAACTCCTCCATCAACCCACTCACCCTGACTCCTCCATCCACCTACCCACCCTAACTTCTCCATTCACTCACCCACCCTAACTCATCCATCCACCCACCCACCCTAACTCATCCATCCACCCACCCACCCTACCTCCTCCAGCCACTTCACCCATTCCCACCACCAACCCATTTTTACCTTACAGACTGATGCATATCCTGACTTGAATCCAGCGCATAGCATGCCTGCCCCCACTACCCCATGCACTTTCTCACACTCTCCCCCCCCCCACAAGTTCAACTTCACCTCTTGTAAATACCTGGAGCCAGAAGACTCTGAAAGAGAAGGAAGGAAATGGGTGAATTAGGGTGGAAATGGAGGAATTGAAGTGAAAATTGAGAATTTATGGTGAAAATGGGTGGTTTTTTTGATGAAGAAGGGTGATTGAAGAGAGCTTGGTAGAGATAGGTGAAGTGGTTGATTTAGGATAGTTATGTTTGGAATAAGGGATGAGTAGAGATGAGTGAGGATGAATGGAGGTGGATGGGGATGGATGGAGAGAGATTGGGATGGATGGGGATGGATGAAAATGGTTGGAATGAGTGAGGATGGTAATGATAAATGGGGATGGTAGGAATGGGTTAGATGGGTAAGAAAGGGTGAAAATAGTGGATATAGGTAGGAATGGTGGGGATGGGTGGAGAAAGGTGGGATGGGTGGGGAAAGTTGGGATGGGTGAGGAAGGGTGGGATGGGTGGGGAAAGGTGGGATGGGTGGGAAGGGTGGGATGGGTGGGGAAGGGTGGGATGGGTGGAGAAAAGTGGGATGGGTGGGGAAAGGTGGGATGGGTGAGGAAGGGTGGGATGAGTGGGGAATGGTGGGATGGGTGAGGAAGGGTGGGATGGGTGGGGAATGGTGGGATGGGTGAGGAAGGGTGGGATGGGTGGGGAATGGTGGGATGGGTGGGGATGGTGGGGATGGGTGGGGAAGGGTGGGATGGGTGAGGAAGGGTGGGATGGGTGGGGAATGGTGGGATGGGTGAGGAAGGGTGGGATGGGTGGGGAATGGTGGGATGGGTGAGGAAGGGTGGGATGGGTGGGGAAGGGTGGGATGGGTGGGGAAGGGTGGGATGGGTAAGGAAAAGTGGGATGGGTGGGGAATGGTGGGATGGGTGGGGAAGGGTGGGATGGGTGGGGAAGGGTGGGATGGGTAAGGAAGGGTGGGATGGGTGGGGAAGGGTGAGATGGGTAAGGAAAAGTGGGATGGGTGGGGAATGGTGGGATGGGTGGGGAAGGGTGGGATGGGTGAAGAATGGTGGGATGGGTGGGGAAGGGTGGGATGGGTGAGGAATGGTGGGGATGGGTGGGGAAGGGTGGGATGGGTGAGGAAGGGTGGGATAGGTGGGGAAGGGTGGGATGGGTGGAGATGGGTGGGATGGGTGGGGATGGGTGGGATGGGTGAGGATGGGTGGGATGGGTGGGGATTGGTGGGATGGGTGGGGATGGGTGAGATGGGTGGGGAAGGGTGGGATGGGTGAGGAAAGGTGGGATGGGTGGGGAAGGGTGGGATGAGTGGGGAAGGGTGGGATGGGTGGGGATGGGTGGGATGGGTGAAAAAGGGTGGGATGGGTGGGGATGGGTGGGATGGGTGAAAAAGGGTGGGATGGGTGGGATGAGTGGGATGGGTGGGAAAGGGTGGGATGGGTGGGGAAGGGTGGGATGGGTGAGGAAGGGTGGGATGGGTAGGGAAAAGTGGGATGGATGGGAATAAATGGAGATGGGTAGGATTGGGTGGAGATCGTTGAAATGGGTGAAAATGGATAAGAAAAGTTGAGGTGGGTGGGATGGGTGGGGATGGGTGGGATGGGTGGGGATGGGTGGGATGGGTGGGGATGGGTGAGATGGGTGGGGAAGGGTGGGATGGGTGAGGAAGGGTGGGATGGGTGGGGAAGGGTGGGATGAGTGGGGAAAGGTGGGATGGGTGGGGATGGGTGGGATGGGTGGGATGGGTGGGGATGGGTGGGATGGGTGGGATGGGTGGGGAAGGGTGGGATGGGTGGGAAAGGGTGGGATGGGTGGGAAAAGGTGGGATGGGTGGGGAAGGGTGGGATGGGTGAGGAAGGGTGGGATGGGTAGGGAAAAGTGGGATGGATGGGAATAAATGGAGATGGGTAGGATTGGGTGGAGATCGTTGAAATGGGTGAAAATGGATAAGAAAAGTTGATGTGGGTGGGATGGGTGGAAAGGGATGGGATGGGTGGAAACGGGGGTGATGGAGATGGCTGGAATGGGTGGGTTTGGTGGAGATGGGTGGGAATGGTGGGGATAAATGGGGATAAATGGGGAGGAGTGGGGATGGGTGAAAATTAGTGGGGATGATGGGGATAAATGGGGATGAGTGAAGATGGGTGAAAATGTGAAAAAGTAAAAACAATGATAATGAAAACAGAAGGTATTGGGTCTCACTGTTTTTGAAATCCATCAAACCCCACCCCACAGAGTAACAGACCGAGTCTGAATTGAATCGGTTACTATGACTGCCTTCATCATTATTATTGTTATTTTTTTCATTATTATTATTTTTATTATTTTCATTGTTTTTTTTGGTATTATTATTACCATTATCATTATTGATATTATAATTTTTATTATCACTGTCTGGAAGACAAATGGGTTTAATGTAGCTGTAGGTGGTTGTGGTGGTTGTGGTGGCTGTGGTGGTTGTGGTGGCTGTGGTGGCTGTGGTGCTTGTGGTGGTTGTGGTGGTTGTGGTGGCTGTGTTGGTTGTGGTGGTTGTGGTGGCCGTAGTGACTGTAGTGGTTGTGGTGGCTGTAGTGACTGTAGTAGTTGTGGTGGCTGTAGTGGTTGTGGTGGCTGTGGTGGCTGTGGTGGTAGTAATAATAGTGTTGTTAGTGTCACGTGTATTATTATTCTTCTCATTCTCCTTCAAGACATCCCTCTCCAGTCTGGCCACAGCGATGTCGTTCCCCCAGTAAAAGGCGTTTCTTCCGGTTGAAAGCGACCAATGAAAGTTCATTTAATTATGAATAATAAAAGTTTTTATGAATAATTGAATTAATTATGAATAATTGAATTAATTATGAATAATTGAATTAATTATGAATAATTGAATTAATTATGAATAATTGAATTAATTATGAATAATTGAATAAATTATAAATAATTGAATAAAGTATGAATAATTGACATTAAAACAAGGAATTCGTATAATTAAAAATGCTCAATTGAAGGATGAGTGATTAATTAATTTGATAATTATCAATTAACGATATAATTAATTGAATCTCACTCGACATAGTCCGGCTGCAACATGATTTTTGTTATTTTGAAGAAGCGAGCCGTGTTATTATTATTATTATTATTATTATTATTATTATTATTATTATTATTATTATTATTATTATTATTATTATTATTATTATTATTATTATTATTATTATTATTATTATTATTATTGTTATTGTTATTGTTGTTATTTCTTTTTTTGTTTATATTTTTGTAGACGTCATTGTAGTCGAAGTAGTTGTGTTGTGGGAGGGTGTGGTCTGGAGGGTTGTTGTCGTCATCGTTGTTGGTGGATTCTTTGTCTAGCGAACCAAACATCACCCTGTAGGCTTTAGGGTCTCTGTTTCTGAAAAGGAACAAAAAGAGGAAGGAAAAGAGTTAGGAGTTAGAAGAAGGAGGAAGAATTGGAAAAGTAAGGAAGAGTTAAGAGGAGTTGGAAGAAGTAAGGAAGAGTTAGGAGTTAGAAAAAGTTGAGAGTTAGGAGGAGTTGGGAGGAGTTGGGAGGAGTTGGGAGGAGTTGGGAGGAGTTGGGAGGAGTTGGGAGGAGTAAGGAGGATTTGGGAGAAGTTGGGAGGAGTTGGGAAGAGTTGGGGGGAGTTGGGAGAAGTTAGAAAAAGTTGAGAGTTAGGAGGAGTTGGGAGGAGTTGGGAGGAGTTGGGAGGAGTTGGAGGAGTAAGGAGGATTTGGGAGAAGTTGGGAGGAGTTGGGAAGAGTTGGGGGAGTTGGGAGGAGTTAGAAAAAGTTGAGAGTTAGGAGGAGTTGGGAGGAGTTGGGAGGAGTTGGGAGGAGTTGGGGGGAGTTGGGAGGAGTTGGGAGGAGTTGGGAGGAGTTGGGGGGAGTTGGGGGGGAGTTGGAAGGAGTTGGGAGGAGTTGAGAAGATTTGGAAGGAGTTGGGAGGAGTTGGGAGGAGTTGGGAAGAGTTGGGAGGAGTTGGGAGGAGTTGGGAAAAGTTGGGAAGAGTAAGGAGGAGTTGGGAAAAGTTGGGAGGAGTTGGGAAGAGTTGGGAAGAGTTGGGAGGAGTTGGGAGGAGTTGGGAGAAGTTGGGAGGAGTTGGGAGGAGTTGGGAGGAGTTGGGAGGAGTTGGGAGGAGTTGGGAGGAGTTGGGAGGAGTTGGGAGAAGTTGGGAGAAGTTGGGAAGAGTTGGGAGGAGTTGGGAAGAGTTGGGAGGAGTTGGGAGGAGTTGGGAAGAGTTGGGAGGAGTTGGGAGGAGTTGGGAAGAGTTGGGAAGAGTTGGGAGGAGTTAGGAGAAGTTGGGAAGAGTTGGGAAGAGTTGGGAAGAGTTGGGAGGAGTTGGGAGGAGTTGGGAGGAGTTGGGAAGAGTTGGGAGGAGTTGGGAGGAGTTGGGAAGAGTTGGGAGGAGTTGGGAGGAGTTGGGAAGAGTTGGGAAGGGTTGGGAAGAGTTGGGAGGAGTTGGGAAGAGTTGGGAGGAGTTGGGAAGAGTTGGGAGGAGTTGGGAAGAGTTGGGAGGAGTTGGGAGGAGTTGGGAGGAGTTGGGAGGAGTTGGGAGGAGTTGGGAGGAGTTGGGAGGAGTTGGGAAGAGTTGGGAGGAGTTGGGAGGAGTTGGGAAGAGTTGGGAGGAGTTGGGAGGAGTTGGGAAGAGTTGGGAAGAGTTGGGAAGAGTTGGGAGGAGTTGGGAAGAGTTGGGAGGAGTTGGGAGGAGTTGGGAGGAGTTGGGAAAAGTTGGGAAGAGTTGGGAGGAGTTGGGAGGAGTTGGGAAGAGTTGGGAGGAGTTGGGAGGAGTTGGGAGAAGTTGGGAGGAGTTGGGAGGAGTTGGGAAAAGTTGGGAAGAGTTGGGAGGAGTTGGGAGGAGTTGGGAAGAGTTGGGAAAAAGAAGTTGGGAGGAGTTGGGCGTAGTTGAAAGGATAATGAAGAAAAAAATAAAAAAATAGTTAAAAAAAAACTGAAGAATTTCTTTGCAAAATAACTCCATTTTCACAACAAACCCAAACCCCTACTCCCCAAAGAACTAATAATCCCCCCACTACAATCCCCACCCCCTCTCCCACCAACTTGAAACAGTGAGCAGCTGTAACCACGTGACGACCATCGAGCAACGACGCCCCACACACATGCACGCCCTCGCTAAATAGGGCACCCACCCAGGGCCATTGACCTACTTCTGGTTTGACACCGTTTATTACCGCTTCCGTTTCCGACTTGGGTGGAGTGAGGATGGATGATGGTGGTGGAAGGGTCGTTGAAGTTTGTGGCTGTTTTTTTTGCTGTGTTTGTTGTTGTTGTTGTTGTTGTTGTTGTTGTTGCTGTTGTTGTCGTTGTTGTTGTTGTTGTTGTTGTTGCTGTTGTTGTCGTTGTTGTTGTTGTTGTTGTTGTTGTTGTTGTTGTTGTTGTTGTTGTTGTTGTTGTTGTTGTTGTTGTTTTTTAGTGGCCACCACGCCACAACCTGTAGTGGTGCGGTTGTGTGGCGATCAAAAGTGATGGAGAATCCTTAGTAAGCACCTCACAAGCAAGACTACTTTCTTCTAATAAAACTGCTCTTTGATCATCGAAAAAACATTTTTCAATAGAACAAAGTTCTATAAATAAAAAAAAGTTCTATGAATAAAAAAAAGTTCTATAAATAAAAAAAAGTTCTATAAATAGAACAAAGTTTCATAAGTAAAAAAAGGTTCTATAAATAGAACAAAGTTCTATAAATAGAACAAAGTTCTATAAATAGAACAAGGTTCTATAAATAGAACAAGGTTCTATAAATAGAACGAGGTTCTATAAATAGAACAACGTTCTATAAATAGAACAAGGTTCTATAAATAGAACAAGGTTCTATAAATAGAACAAGGTTCTATAAATAGAACAAGGTTCTATAAATAGAACAACGTTCTATAAATAGAAAAAAAGTTTTATGAATAGAACGAAGTTCTATTGATAAAACAAAGTTTTATAAATAGAACAAAGTTCTATTAATATAAAAAATTTTCTTAATAAAAATTTGTTATTGGTATAAAAAACTCATTTTAATAAAAAAAACTTTTTTTGAAGGAACGATATTTTTTTGATAGAACAAAGTCTATTAATAGAAAAAAACTCTATTAATAGAACAAAACTCTATTAATAGAACAAAGCTCTATTAATAGAACATTTTTTTTTAATAGAACAAATTTCTATTAATAGAACAGTGTTCTTTTAAGAGAACAAATTTCTATCAAAGGAACATAATTCTTTTAAAAAAACAAATTTCTATTAATAGAACATAATTCTATTAATAGAACAAAATTCTATTAATAGAAATTTTTTTTTCAATAGAACAAAGTTCTATCAATAGAACAAATATCTATTAATAGAACATTTTTTAATAGAAAAAAGTTTTTTAAATAGAACAAATATCTCTTAGTAGTATGAAAACTATTCTATCAGAACAAGGCGCATCTTCAAACAGCACTATTAACTTGGAGGCTGGCAGTTGATAGAGAGAGCCTTGCTAGAAAGACATTGGCTGTGGTGGAAATGGGGGAATGAAAGGGTGGAGTGGGGTAAAATGAAGAAAACAAGAATGGTGGAAATGGGGGAAGCGAGAAATGGAGGAAACGAGAAATGGGGGGAACGAGAAATGGGGGGAACGAGAAATGGGGGAAACGAAGAATAGGGGAAACGAAAAATTGGGGAAACGAAGAATGGGGGACTGGAGGGAGAAGACTGGGGTGAGATGAGAAGAACAAGAAAAGGTGAAAATGAGGGATAAAAAGTAGAAGATGGAGTTGAGGAATGAGAAATGGTGGAAAGAGGAAAAAGATGTGAAATTTGAAACAAAACGATGAGAAGTTGATGATGAAAGATGTTGGATGAAAGATGGTGGAAAGTGGGGGAAATGTGAAAGTGAGGGAATTGTTTGGATAGAGTAAGGTTTGAAAATGAAAAAAATGGAAAGAAATTGAAAAAAATGGGTGAAACAATGAAAAAGGGGGTAGCTGAGGTGGGTGAAAATGGACGAGGCAACCTTCTGGAGATCACCATAACTCCCCCCTTCCCCTCCACCACCCCCACAAAAGAACTGTTGTTGTCAGTGACAACCCCCTTGTGAGCAAGAGGAGGTCTGAGGGAGGAGGAGTGATGAGAAAGGAGAGAATTAGATCTGAAATTGATTCATTAACTTAAGTTTCATTCAAGACCATCCAACCTACTCATGTAAGCCAGGTGTTTGCTTTATAACTTATAATCTTTTTATTTGAATTTAAAAATAAATTGAATAAAAAAAATTTGATTTTAAGATTTTAAGTCAGTTAAAATTTTCAACCTACCCCCTCAACCCCCCTCCACCCCCCCTTTCAACCCATCTTCTCCCCCTCCAACTCCTCCCCAACTTCCCCTCCAGCCCCCTCTCCACCCCCTTTCAACCCACCCCTTCAGCCCGCCCCTTCAACCCACCCCTTCAACCCACCCCTTCAACCCACCCCTTCAACCCACCCCTTCAACTCACCCATTCAACCCACCCCTTCAACCCACCCCTTCAACTCACCCCTTCAACCCACCCCTTCAACCCACCCCTTCAACCCACCCCTTCAACCCACCCCTTCAACCCACCCCTTCAACCCACCCCTTCAACCCACCCCTTCAACCCACCCCTTCAACCCACCCCTTCAACCCACCCCTTCAACCCACCCCTTCAACCCACCCCTTCAACCCACCCCTTCAACCCACCCCTTCAACCCACCCCTTCAACCCACCCCTTCAACCCACCCCTTCAACCCACCCCTTCAACCCACCCCTTCAACCCACCCCTTCAACCCACCCCTTCAACCCACCCCTTCAACCCACCCCTTCAACCCACCCCTTCAACCCACCCCTTCAACCCACCCCTTCAACCCACCCCTTCTACTAACCCCCTATATAGTTTAGCGCATAGTTTTTGCACCAGCGACTCCACCACCCCCTCTCCACATATGTAACTCCACCCATCTCCATGCCAACCAAACACCAGCTCTTGTGAGTTCGTTTTAACTGTTAACAAAAATTGTAATTTAAAAGATTATCCATGGTTTATCTAGCGCAAATTTTATAAAAAACAATACAATACAAACACGAATATTTTTATAGTGGCATTAACCCGGTGAAGTTTCTCCGAATTCATCCGAATTTATAGTACAAATTTATATAGCGCACTGCAATAGTACAAGTTTATATGTCACAATGTACCATTATAAATGTCTATAAAGTAAAAGTAGTTTTTTTAAAATTTTTGTAGCGCGAATTTCAAAGCTAAACTCACAACATCCTTCCTCATCACTGCCATCCTCATAATCAACAACACCATCACACTTCCCCCTGCATCCACTGCAGTGCTTGATGGCTGGGGTGAGGTGGATTGAAAGAATTTCATGACTATTTTTAACCAATATTTGTTTGTTTGTTTAAATATTTGTTTATTTGTTCCAGTATTTGTTTATTTGTTCCAGTATTTGTTTATTTGTTCCAGTATTTGTTTGTTTGTTCCAGTATTTGTTTGTTTGTTCCAGTATTTGTTTATTTGTTCCAGTATTTGTTTGTTTGTTCCAGTATTTGTTTCTGTTTTCAATTATTAAATTGAAAAAAAAAATTTTTTTTAATTTTTTAATTATTTGTTTATTTTTTAAATCATTTCTTCAACTGTTTAATTACTTTATGTTTCCATTATTCACCCCACCATTTCCACTCATTCTACCCCACCTCACACTCATTCTACCCCACCTCACACTCATTCTACCCCATTTCCCACTCATTCTACCCCACCTCACACTCATTCTACCCCACCTCACACTCATTCTACCCCACCTCACTCCAACTCCCCCCCTTTCTAACCCTTTCCACCCCATTCCACCCTATATCATCCACCATTGTACCACTCTTACTAGTATTTCAACATTCTTTTTCCTCATTCCCCCATTCCCCCATTCCCCCATTCGCTCATTCCCCCATTCCCCCATTCGCTCATTCCCCCATTCCCTCGTTCCCCCATTCCCTCATTCCCCCATTCCCCCATTTCCTCATTCCCTCATTCTCTCATTCCCCCATTCGCTCATTCCCCCATTCCCTCGTTCTCCCATTCTCTCATTCCCCCATTCCCCCATTTCCTCATTCCCTCATTCTCTCATTCCCCCATTCCCTCATTCCCTCATTCCTTCATTCCCTCATTCTCCTATTCCCCCATTCCCCCATTCCCTCATTCCCTCATTCCCCCATTCCCCCATTCCCTCATTTCCTCATTCCCTCATTCCCCCATTCTCTCATTCCCCCATTCCCTGATTCCCTCATTCCCCCATTCCCCCATTCCCTCATTCCCCCATTCCCCCATTCCCCCATTCCCCCATTCCCCCATCCCCCATTTTTCCCCATTTTTCTCCACTTCTCACCACAGTCCTTCTCGTCTTCTCCATCTTCACAATCGTTTTCGCCATCACACCGCCATTGTCGTTGGATGCACTGCCTGCCGTCTGAACCGTTGCACGCCAGCTGGCCAAATGGACAAACTGGAAAATGTACACGTACTTCCAGAGTGAAAAGTGAAAAGTGAACTTATGAAAAAATA
>OX387262.1:994719-997219 GCA_947562095.1 Branchellion lobata | reverse complement strand
ATAATAATAAAATGATCAGATAGACGCAAACTTACGGTATTCCTAAGTTCTTTCTCGATAGTTCTTCCAATCATCCCTTCTTCTCCTTCGCCCTCTCTCAGGCGGATGTAGGTGTGATAGGTGGAAGAGGTGCTCTCACTTAATGGGGGAGGGGGTGGTGAGGGTGGAAAAAAATGGGTAGAGCAGGAAGATGGATGGGTGAAAGAAAAGAATATAAATTGGGAAAGAATGGGGGAAAAACAAGGGGTAGGGGCGAGGGATTGTAGAAAAAGGGGGGTGGGGGGGAGGGGCTGTAGACAAAAAGTGGGGGGGGGGGGCGGGGGGGGGGGGGTAAGGGGGCTGTAGACAAAGGGTGGGGGGGAGGGGGGAAGGGATTGTAGACAAAGGAGGGGGGGCGGGGGGGGAGGGGGGGAAATTGTAGACAAAGGGTGGGGGTGAAATTGTGGAATAAAATGAAAAAAATAGAAAAAAAACGTAGTTAAAATAAATCTTACAACAAATCATGAATGGATAATGGAAAAATAAGAATTGAAAACTAGAAGAAAAAATGAAAAGTCAAAGTTATAGATTTTGTTTCACTGAAAACAAAACAGAACCCTCACCTTTTTCGTTTTTTTCCTCTCAGACCTTAAAAAAAACAGTTTTTGAATTTTTTTTTGAATTTTATTTTGAAGTAATAACTTGTGAACAGTTTTCATTGGAACTATTTCACAGACTTGATGTTTTCAGGTTTATATCTGGTTGGTCTTTCATTGTTTAAAGTTTTTTGGGTTGTTGTTTGTTTTTGTTTGTTTGTTTGTTTTATTTTGTTTGTTGGGTTGTTGTTTGTTTGTTGGGTTGTTGTTTGTTTTTCATTTTTTAAAGTTTGTTGGGTTGTTGTTTGTTTGTTTTTGTTTGTTTGTTGGGTTGTTGTTGGTTTGTTTTTGTTTGTTTGTTGGGTTGTTGTTGGGTTGTTTTGAGTTTTTATTTTGTTTTTCGGTTCTGTTTGTTTATTTTTAATTTCTTCCTTATTACTTTAAAAGTATTAAAATAGAAAATTTTTTAAAATATAATTGAAATCAGATCCGAATATTTCAATTCGAAAAAACTTTCACCACTCTCCCACTACCCACCCAATCCCAGCCCAATGGCCAGAGCTATGATGAGAGCAACAAGGAGGAGAAATATGAAAACGGAAGGAACGGAAGCAGGTGAGCTTTCAAGCAACTTTTCAGTGTCTTTGGTTGATAAATTGATGAATTGGTTAGATGGGTGGTTGGTTGGGTGGTTGGTTGGTTGTTCGGATGGGTGAGAGATGGTGAAAAGGTGTGGGTTGTCAAATGATTGGTCAATGGCCAGTCCAGTTGGTAAGGAAGGAAGTGTTGAAGTCGAAAGAGAAGAAGAAGGATGAGGAAGGAAATGAGAAGGATGGAAGAGAGAAGGAGGTGGAGGAGGAGGAGCAGAAGGAGGACGAAGAGGAATTAAATCCTTGATTGTGTCAGATCGAATGTTTTTGTTGTTGTTTTTGTTGTTGTTGTTGGTGTTGTTGTATTTGGTATCATAACTATCATCAAAAGCTTTGTTGTAGTAGTAATTGTTGCTATTTTTATTGTTGCTATTGCCGTCGTTGTTGTTATTGTTGTTGTTGTTGTCGTTGTTGTTGTTGTTGTTGTTGTTGTTGTCATTGTTGTTGTTGTTGTCATTGTTGGTTCTGTTGTCATTGTTGGTTTTGTCATAAATTGTGTCGAAAAACTCTTGAATATCTTTGTTCTCCACATGGTCATCGTCATAGGCAAGGTTGCAGTAGCAGTTGTTGTCGTTGTTGTTGTTGCTGATGCTTTCGTTGTTGTTGTTGTTATTGTTGTCATCAAAGTTGTCATTTTTGTTGTCAATGTTGTTTTCAATGTTGTTGTCAATGTTGTTGTCAATGTTGTTGTCAATGTTGTTTTCAATGTTGTTGTCAATGTTGTTGTCAATGTTGTTGTCAATGTTGTTGTCAATGTTGTTGTCAATGTTGTTGTCATTGTTGGTCTCATGGTCATAGTCCCAAGCGCATTCGGCTTCTCCCTCTGATGGAATTCAGTTCAAATCCTCAATCATTTACTCTTCAATCAATCAATCAATCAATCAATCAATCAATCAATCAATCAATCAATCAATCAATCAATCAATCAATCAATCAATCAATCAATCAATCAATCAATCAATCAATCAATCAATCAATCAATCAATCAATCAATCAATCAATCAATCAATCAATCAATTAATTAATTAATCAATCAAACAATCAATCAATCAATCAATCAATCAATCACTTAATCAATCAATTAATCAATCAATCGATCGATCGATCAATTAATCAATCAATCAATCAATCAATCAATCAATCAATCAATCAATCAATCAATTAATCGATCAATCAATCAAACAATCAATCAATCAATCAATCAATCAATCAATCAATCAATCAATCAATCAATCAATCAATCAATCAATCAATCAATCAATCAATCAATCAATC
>OX387262.1:979719-982219 GCA_947562095.1 Branchellion lobata | reverse complement strand
TTTTATGAAATCTTTAGAAGGATTCATTTCAAAAGTTTTTCAATGGCAAAAAAATGAAGAAAAGTTGTTTTTCTAACAGTTTTTATGAATATTTTCTTTTGAAGTGAAAAACAATGGTTCCCACATTGGAATGTTGATGGTCAGACATTGGATGCCATGGAATCTGTGAATACTTTTTCATTTTTGATGAAAAAATACTGAACCAGATGAACAAAAAATTTATGAAAAGAAAAATTAAAAATTTCTGACAAGAAAAATTAAAAAAAATTCTGAAAGGATTAGTTGAAAAAAAGATTTTGAATAGATGAAAAATTGAAAAAACTGACAGAAAAACATTTAAAAAAATTTAAATGATGAAAAAAACTGGCAGAAAAACATTTTTAAAAGTTTAAATGATGAAAAAAACTGACGAAAGTTATTGAAAAAAAAAATGAAATATTGAGTCAGTTTATTTTTGTTCGTGAGGTTGCATAAGTTGGACATTTTAAATTCTCAAAACAAAACTTAAACACTGTTTTTATAAAAAAACTTTTCACTTTGAAGTTTTTGGTTCTTGTTATGTTTCATAAAAAAATAACAAAAAATGAAAGTTCAATTTTTGTTTATTATAAAAAAGCTCCACTATTTCTCAAATTTTTTGTTTTTTTTCTCTTTTTTTTTGTTTTTTTTTTTTTTTTTCATTGATTTCCTCCCTTTTATTCCTTTATTTGCTGTTTTTTTTATTCTATTTTGTTTTTTTTCAGTTCACTTTTAAACTCTCATTCCTATTTTTATTTTTCATTCACTTTTTTCTCCTCTTGAAACTTATTTACAATTCTTCAAGTTTTGAAAACGATTCAAGTTCTTTCACTTCTCAGTTGTTGATGTTGTTGATGTTTTGTTGTTGTTTTGTTGATGTTGTTGATGTTGTTTTTTTGTTGATGTTGTTGTTGTTTTGTTGATGTTGTTGTTGTTGTTTTTTTTATTTTGTTGTTGTTTTGTTGATGTTGTTGTTGTTTTGTTGATGTTGTTGTTGTTTTGTTGATGTTGTTGATGTTGTTGTTGTTTTGTTGATGTTGTTTTTGTTGTTTTGTTGATGTTGTTGATGTTGTCATTGTTGACAATGCTGTTGACGTTGATGTTATTGTTGTCGATGTTATTGTTGTTGAAGTTTTTATTGCGTTTGAAGTTTTTATTGCGTTTGAAGTTTTTATGCTGAAGAATTGAAACTCTCATTTTTTTCATTTTCCACGTTCAAAACAAAACAAAACATTTTCGACACTTTATTGAGGTCCTAATGAAGTCATACATACGTCATGCTTGCGTCAATCTATTTATATGTACATCAGGTTCTATTAATAGAATAACCAGGGTAATACTTAATAAGTAGTACATCAAAGTAATAAGCATGTTTAATAGGTAATTAATAGGTTTCAAATATAATTAATAACAGTAAAATAAAATGAATAAATATTGATTATATTATTGATTATATTTAAGTTTTTGGCTGAATATCCAATAAATAAAATATCGCACGAAATTAACAAGTTCGCGTTGAGTTGTACGGTTGTTTAAATTCGAAGCAATAATCAAAGAGTCGGTTTTGTTGTTGTTGGTTTGTTGTTGTTGGTTTGTTGTTGTTGGTTTGTTGTTGTTGGTTTGTTGTTGTTGTTGTTGTTTTAGTATTAAGTTCTTATGTTGTTGTTCTTGTTGTGGTGATGTTGCTTTTTTGTTGTTGTTTTGTTGTTGTTTTAGTATTAAGTTCACGTGTTGTTGTTGTTGTTGGTATTGTTGGTGTTGTTGTTGTTGGTGGTGGTGGTGATGTTGTTGTTGTTAGTGTGATTGTGTTGTTGGTGTTGTGGTGTTATTGCTTATTTTGTTAGGTTTTTATTTTTATTGTGTTATTTTTGTTGTATTTGTTTCTGTTGAGTTTTTATTTTTCTCTTAATAACTTTGGCTGATGGATGAGAAGGAGCAAAATTTGATGAAAAAGGATTAAAGGATTAAGAAAAGATTAAGAAAAAATGATTACTCAAGATTATCAACCATCGAGATCAATCAATCCGGAAATGATTATGAAGTTTTTTTATGATGGACATTATGAGAACAATGTACGTTATGAATTATGAATTATTATTATGAATTATGAATTATGAATTGTTATTATGAATTATGAATTATAAATTATTATTATGAATTATGAATTATTATTACGAATTATGAATTATTATTATGAATTATGAATTATTATTACGAATTATGAATTATTATTATGAATTATAAATTATTATTACGAATTATGAATTATTATTATGAATTATGAATTATTATTATGAATTATGAATTATTATTATGAATTATGAATTATGAATTATTATTATGAATTATGAATTATGAATTATTATTATGAATTATGAATTATTATGATGAACAGAATTGAATCATAATTATACTGAAGGAGTGATGAAAAAACAATTGAACAAAACCAAGCCTGCAAAATAATAATAAAAACTCCTTGCTA
>OX387262.1:969854-979519 GCA_947562095.1 Branchellion lobata | reverse complement strand
GATGATGGCGTTATAAGTCATAGTTAGCACTCGAATGACACGGTGAGGATGGGTGAGATTTATGACATGTTATAAAAGTCGTCGTGTGAATGGGTGGATGGTTGGATGAAAAGATGAATTGATGAATGGGTCAACAGATAGATGAATGAATGAACGAATGCATGAATGAATGAACAACCAAATGGATGGATAAATGAATGAGTGGATGGATGAATGAATGAATGAATGAATGGATAGATGAACAACTAAATAGATGGATAAATAAATGAGTGGATGGATGAATGAATGAATGAATGAATGAATGGATGAATGAATGAATTAATGAATGGATAAATGGACAGACTGATTTGACGAATGGGTGAATGGATAGATGGAGGAGTTGATCGAGGAATTTTATGATGGATGAACAAATGAATGAGTAAAAGCATGAATGGATGGATGAACAAATGAATGAGTAGAAGGATGGATGGATGGATGAACAAATGAATGAATGAAAGGATGGATGGATGGATGAACAAATGAATGAGTAGAAGGATGGATGGATGGATGAACAAATGAATGAATGAAAAGATGGATGGATGGATGAACAAATGAATGAATGAATGAAAGGATGGATGGATGGATGAACAAATGAATGAGTATAAGGATGAATGGAAAACTGAATGGATGAAGACTAGATGGATGGGTGAATAGATACATGGAAGAATGGATGGATGGATGAATGAATGATTAGATGTAAGAATAGATGAATGGTGAATGGGAAGATGGAGGAATATTGTGAGGAAAGAATGAATGAAGGAAGGAAGGAATGGATGGGTGAATGAGTTAAAGGTCCATCTAATGGGTGAATGTTTGAATAAGCGAATGATTGCACCTGGGTTGACTACAAAAACACAACATAAATTCCTCCAAAATTCACTTTTATAACTTCAACTCACCCTTATAATTATGTAATGAATGGTCGGACAGGAGGTTAAAGGTTGCATGCGGAGTCAAAGGTCGAGGGTTCGAATCCCAATGAAGACAGGTAGATCAGTTTTGAGTGCTGAACAGTTCGAGTTATGAGGTGTTATGGTGGCGTTATGGGGTGTTATGAGGTGTTATGAGACCTTATATGTTGTTATGGTGATGTTATGATGTTGTCATGGTGTTTTTATGTAGTTTTTTTGTGTTGTTTTGTGGTGTCATGTTGTGTTAAGTGGTGTTGTTGTGTTTTATACAATGCAATACAATAAAATACAATACAATACAATACAATACAATACAATACAACACAATACAATACAATACAATACAATACAGCACAATAAAATACAATACAATACAATACAATACAATACAATACAATACAATACAATACAATACAATACAATACAATACAATACAATACAATACAATACAATACAATACAATACAATACAAATAAGAATATTTTTATAGTGGCATTAAATCCGTAGAGTTTCGAGGCCACTCCAGACGTCTCATTATTATTATAATTATAATGGAGAAGTAAAAAAATAATAAATATAATCAGAATAATTATTTGTAGAAGAGAAGTACACTATTATGGTTATTGTTATTCTTATTATTCATATTATTATTATTATTATTATTATTATTATTATTTTTATTATTATTATTATTATTATTATTATTATTATTATTATTATTATTATTATTTTTATTATTTTTATTATTATTATTATTATTATTATTATTATTATTATTATTATTATTATTATTATTATTATTATTATTATTATTATTATTATTATTATTATTATTATTATTATTATTATTATTATTATTATTATTATTATTATTATTATTATTATTATTATTATTATTATTATTATTATTATTATTATTATTATTATTATTATTATTATTATTATTATTATTATTATTATTATTATTATTATTATTATTGTTATTATTATTATTATTATTGGTATTATTATTATTATTATTATTATTATTATTATTATTATTATTATTATTATTATTATTATTATTATTATTATTATTATTATTATTATTATTATTATTATTATTATTATTATTATTATTATTATTATTATTATTATTATTATTATTATTATTATTATTATTATTATTATTATTATTAAAAAGAGAATTGATCTTGGTGTTGTTGGTGTTATTTTCCTTTCTCGTATTTTCAGATTTGTCAGCTGCCTTTGACTCAGTTGATCAGAGTATTTTGTTGAAACGGCTAGAAAGCACATATGGTTTTGATGGTCTCACACTGGAATGGTTCAAAAATTACTTGAGTGACAGATCCTTCAATGTACGCTGCAGTGGGACAAAATCGGATTTTGTTGACTTTTCAGTAAGTGCCCCACAAGGATCTGTTCTTGGACCATTGTTGTTTTCTCTATACACTGGAGACCTTGAAAGAATAGTTATGAAATACAAGCTGGGATTTCATCAATATGCTGATGACACTCAAATATATGGCCACTGCAATAATGAAGGCACAGAAGAATTGCAGATGAGAGTGTCTGAGTGTGTAGATGAAATCGCATCTTGGATGGGAGCCAATTGTCTCAAGCTCAACAGTGAGAAGACTGAGGTGATCTGGTTCTCTTTTCATCGGAATCTGAATAATATTCCGAGCTATTCTGTCCGTGTATTAGAAAGCAACATCTTTCCATCAAAATCTGTAAGGAACTTGGGAATATCTATGGATAGAGACCTCACGACGTCAACGCAGATATCAAAAACAATACAGATGTGTTTTACCTCTCTGCGTCAAATAAGATCCATCAAGGGATGTTTGACAATGGAATCTTTGAAGGCACTTGCATCGGCCTTAGTTTTAAGTCGTATTGACTATGGCAACATGGCTTTAGTCAGCTTACCTAGGGTAGCAACGCAGAGTATTCAATCCATAATCAATACAACAGCCAGGCTCATTACAGGAATAAGAAAATATGATCACATTACCCCTGTACTCAAGGAGCTTCACTGGCTGAAAATTGATGAAAGAATTGAGTATAAAATTGTTTTGCAGATGTATAAGTGCTTTTCCAACGAGGGTCCTGCGTATCTGACACGTGACCTAGTTCCAGTTTCTAATCTGCCGGAAAAACAAAGATTGAGATCAGTTAAATCAAAGGACGTTGTTCCCAATAAGCACAAGCTGAAATCATTAGGATTAAGAAGGTTCAGCGTCAGCGGACCTAAGTTGTGGAACAACCTGCCTAACAGCTTAAAATCTTCAAGTTCAACAAAATCATTTTGTCGATCTCTGAAGACCCACCTGTTCAATAAACCCTTTCCTTCATCATAATATAGTGTACTTCTTTCTCAGAAATTGTTTTATTTTGTTTATTATTTATTATTATTTATTCATTTATTTAATTTTCCACTTTAATTATAATGAAAATATGTTTTGAGTGGCCTTGAAACTCTACGGGGTTAATGCCACTATAATAATATTCGTGTTTGTATTGTATTGTATTTTATTGTATTGTATTGTATTGTATTGTATTGTATTGTAATTTTATTGTTTTGTATTGTATTGTATTGTATTGTATTTTTATTGTTTTGTATTGTAATATTGTTGTTGTTTTTGATGGTTTTTTTGTGTTGTTGTTAATGTTGTTGATGGTGTTGTTTTTAGTGTTGTTTTTGGTGTTGTTGTTTTTAATGTTGTGGCGTCGTTATGGTGAATGTTGTTACGACGTTGTCATGATGTTGTTATGATGAGTGTTTTTATGATGAATGTTGTTATGGTGTTGTTATGGTGTTGTTGTTATGGTGTTGTTATGGTGTTGTTGTTATGGTGTTGTTATGGTGTTGTTGTTATGGTGTTGTTGTTATGGTGTTGTTATGGTGTTGCTGTTATGGTTTTGTTGTTATGGTGTTGTTATGGTGTTGTTGTTATGGTGTTGTTGTTATGGTGTTGTTATGGTGTTGTTGTTATGGTGTTGTTGTTATGGTGTTGTTATGGTGTTGTTGTTATGGTGTCGTTATGGTGTTGTTGTTATGATGTTGTTATGGTGTTGTTGTTATGGTGTTGTTGTTATGGTGTTGTGATGGTGTTGTTGTTATGGTGTTGTTATGGGGTTGTTGTTATGATGTTGTTATGGTGTTGTTGTTATAATGTTGTTGTTATGGTGTTGTTATGGTGTTGTTGTTATGGTGTTGTTGTTATGATGTTGTGATGGTGTTGTTGTTATGGTGTTGTTATGGGGTTGTTGTTATGATGTTGTTATGGTGTTGTTGTTATAATGTTGTTGTTATGGTGTTGTTATGGTGTTGTGATGGTGTTGTTGTTATGGTTTTGTTGTTATGGTTTTTTTGTTATGGTTTTGTTGTTATGGTTGTTGTTATGATGTTGTTATGGTGTTGTTGTTATGATGTTGTTGTTATGGTGTTGTTGTTATGGTGTTGTTGTTATGGTGTTGTTGTTATGGTGTTGTTGTTATGGTGTTGTTGTCATGGTGCTGTTGTTATGGTGTTGTTGTTATGGTGTTGTTGTTATGGTGTTGTTATGGTGTTGTTGTTATGGTGTTATTATGGTGTTGTTATGGTGTTGTTGTTATGGTGTTGTTGTTATTGTGTTGTTGCTATAATGTTGTTATTGTGTTTTGGTGAGTTTTGTCATGATGTTGTTATGGTGTTGTTATGGTGTTGTTATGGTGTTGTTATGGTGTTGTTATGGTGTTGTTATGGTGTTGTTATGGTGTTGTTATGGTGTTGTTATGGTGTTATGGTGAGTTTTGTCTCGATGTTTTCATGGCGTTGTTATGGTGTTGTTATGGTGTTGTTGTTATTGTGTTGTTGCTATAATGCTGTTATGGTGTTATGGTGAGGTTTGTCACGATGTTGTTCTGGTGTTGTTATGGTGTTGTTATGGTGTTGTTATGGTGTTGTTATGGTGTTGTTATGGTGTTGTTATAGTGATATAATGATGATTTTATGGTGATATTTTGGTTGTTTTATGATGATTTCATGGAGACTTTTAGTGTTATTATGAGTTTTTGAGCATCAGAATAGGATGACCACGACGGGGAAGTTGTGAGGAAAGGAAAAATTGAAATATTTCAGTGAAAAAATAAGAAAAAAAAATTAGACATAAGCTGAGAGGATGGAGGGAAGGTGCGATAGGGGGATGGGAGGATGGAGGGAAGGTGCGATAGGAGGATGGGAGGATGGAGGGAAGGTGCGATAGGAGGATGGGAGGATGGAGGGAAGGTGCGATAGGAGGATGGGAAGATGGAAGGAAGGTGCGATAGGAGGATGGGAGGATGGAGGGAAGGTGCGATAGGGGGATGGGAAGATGGAGAGAAGGTGCGATAGGGGGATGGGAGGATGGAGGGAAGGTGCGATAGGAGGATGGGAGGATGGAGGGAAGGTGCGATAGGAGGATGGGAGGATGGAGGGAAGGTGCGGTAGGAGGATGGGAAGATGGAGGGAAGGTGCGATAGGAGGATGGGAGGATGGAGGGAAGGTGCGATAGGAGGATGGGAAGATGGAGGGAAGGTGCGATAGGAGGATGGGAAGATGGAGGGAAGGTGCGATAGGAGGATGGGAGGATGGAGGGAAGGTGCGATAGAAGGGTGGGAGGATGGAGGGAAGGTGCGATAGGAGGATGGGAGGATGGAGGGAAGGTGGGATAGGAGGATGGGAGGATGGAGGGAAGGTGCGATAGGAGGATGGGAAGATGGAGGGAGGAGGAGATGGGAGGATGGAGGGATGGGGAGATGGGAGGATGGGGGGATGGGGAGATGGGAGGATAGAGGAATGGGAGATGGGAGGATGGGAAGATGGAGGGAGGGGGAGATGGGAGGATGGGAGGATGAAGAAAAAAGAGATGGGAGGATGAGAAATTATAATAATATTAATTTAATACTTATTATTCCGGAACAATTATTTCAGTATACTCCCTCCGTCCTCCCCAAAGAGAGGGTGGATGGAGTCTGTGATGGATGGACATTCGTAGTGAATGGTGCTCCTTCAATATTAACGAGTCCATTTGTATAGCGTTTAACTGAAATGCGCGCCCAACTATTGATTTCTTTTGTTATTGCTATTCATTGTTCTCTAAATATTTATATCTTTTTAACCTATTTCCGGTCTTTTTCGAGTCGTTTATGGAAGTATAGAAATATTCACAGGGTGGATAACTGTATATTTCAATTGAAAGTTGATGATGAAAATAAAAATAAAGATAATTTACAAAGAACCAAAATAATAATAATTATAATTTACAAAGAACCAAAATAAAAATAAATATAATTTACAAAGAACCAAAGTAATAATAAATATAATTTACAAAGAACCAAAATAATAATAAATATAATTTACAAAGAACCAAAATAATAATTATTATAATTTAAAAAGAACCAAAATAAAAATAAAAATAATTTACAAAGAACCAAAATAATAATAAATATAATTTACAAAGAACCAAAATAATAATAAATTTAATTTTCAAAGAAAATCTTCACTTTCTCTCATACCACAAGTAAAATCTATAGCTGAATCATCTTTTTTTCATCTTCGCTGTATCAAGAAACTGAAACTTTTCCTAGACAATCCAACCCTCAAACTACTAGTTTCTTCGCTTATTTTGTCCCGCTTTGACTCTTGTAACTCTTTATACTATGGACTCCCATAGACCACGCTACACCCTCTCAGCAAAGCTTTCAATAGCGCTGCCTACTTAGTTTCTGGCACTCATGAATTCTCTCGTCCAACTCCTACCCTTATCTCTTTACACTGGTTGTCTCTTAAAAAAGATCAGTTTTCAAAACCTGCACTCTCATGTTTAAACTAAAAAATAATCACTCCCCAAACTACTTAGCTGACTTTTCAAGTTGCCTCCTCGTGAGGGACTGAGATCTTCTACTTATTCTCATTTTTAGGGTACCTTCTTATAGTACTTATTCTCAATCTGCACTTTCCTGCTGTGGAACTCTCTTCCCCCAATCTCACTTCTATTACTTCTTTACTTTCATTTCGTGAAGCCCTTAAAACTTTGTTGTTTAAACAGTTCGTAGCAGAGCGCTTTTGAACAGCGTTGATCAGCGCTATATAAATGCTTTGATTAGATTATTTTTTGATTAAATAAGTTTGACAGTGAGGTCAAGTTTGAGTTAAGCAAGCAGCAACTCATGTGAAGAACAGACGCCGTACTGGAGTAGCCCAGTCACTGAGTGGCCCACAACTAGGTGAACAGTTTTAATGGGAACAAATGTTTTGAGTAGATTAGATTAGAAGAGTCATAAATAGAAATATTTTATAGTTTTGAAAAAACTTGAATTATTGAAAAAACTCACAAAACTTGGAAAATCTATAAACTTCAAAAACTTTCAATTCTCTAGAGGGCTTTGCAAACGTCCATCGCTTTTTAAAGCTAATTATGTTCCCTTCACTTTTAACTCAGTCAACACTCGTCCGTCAGATCTGCTCTGTTTTAGCCCGATTGCTTCGGATCGCTTGGCATTTGCAAATTGATAATTAATTAATTAAATTAATTATTAATTGATGTATAATAAGATTTGATGGTTTTGTTAAAATAATTTTTTAGTTAGGAGATGTATTTTGATGGAGTTTTTGAAACTCATCGATCTTCCATAATCATTAAATGCGATTTGCAATCGTTTGATGGTTGTGGGTTTTTTCCAAATTTTTTAATTTATTTTTTAATTTTCAAAACTATCATCAGATGTATCTTTTCCCAACTTATACAAAATTTACAAAAATATACAAAGTCAACTGTCGAATAAAAACAACTATATATTTTTTTCCTTTTTGAAGAAAATAAGATAAAGTATTTAAAGTTTTGAAACCACTCAAAATGAGTGAAGAAGAAGTTTTGTTTGAAGATGCCTATGATCTGGGAGATCTTTTGGGAAGGTGAATCAAACATCCACCAGTTGAACCCACTTATACACACAAACAAACAAACACACTCATACACACAGACAAACAAACACTCATACACACAAACAAACAAACACATTCATACACACAAACAAACAAACACACACACTCATACACACAAACAAACAAACACACTTATACACAAAAACACACTTATACAAACAAACACACTTATACACACAAAAAAACAAACACACTTATACATACAAACACACTTATATACACAAACAAACAAACACTCATACAAACACACACATGCATAGAAAACCAACGGGAGAGCTGCGTACGTGCACACACAAACAAACGGGGGTGCAGTATGTAGTGAAGGTGATCGAAGTCTCCAAACTCAACAACACCTCTGGCTTCGGAGTGGAAGGTAAGTGTAAAGTTTTTTCAAAATTTGTTTCTAAAAATAATTTTAATTTTTTTAAATTATATTTTTTGTATTCAACTTTTTTTCCCTAATTTATTTCAATCTTTCATCACTTTTTAAACCTTTTCAAACCCCCCACAAACTTTTTCCCAAATCTTCATCCAACCTGCTTCAAGCCCACTCCTACCTTCCAGTCTTCTCCATCTTTCCAGACCTCAAACGGGAGGCCACCATCTGCCACCTCCTCAAGCACCCTCACATTGTGGAGTTGTACGAGACTTACTGCAGCACTGGCTTCATCTACATGGTCTTTGAGTTGTGCGTGGGGTGTTGAGGGTATAGAGGAGGTTCTGTGAGTTGGGGGATTTTTGGGGGTTTAAAATTATGAGGGATTTGGTTGGTATGGTTTGGTGGGGTGTGGTGTGGTGTGGTGTGGTGTGGTGTGGTGTGGTTTGGTGTGGTTTGGTGTGGTGTGGTTTGGTGTGGTTTGGTGTGGTGTGGTGTGGTTTGGTGTGGTTTGGTGTGGTGTGGTGTGGTTTGGTGTGGTTTGGTGTGGTGTGGTGTGGTGTGGTGTGGTGTGGTTTGGTGTGGTGTGGTTTGGTGTGGTGTGGTTTGGTGTGGTTTGGTGTGGTTTGGTGTGGTGTGGTGTGGTGTGGTGTGGTGTGGTTTGGTGTGGTGTGGTGTGGTGTGGTGTGGTGTGGTGTGGTGTGGTGTGGTGTGATGTGGTGTGGTGTGGTGTGGTTTGGTGTGGTGTGGTGTGGTGTGGTGTGGTGTGGTGTGGTGTGGTGTGGTTTGGTGTGGTTTGGTGTAGTTTGGTGTGGTGTGGTGTGATGTGGTGTGGTGTGGTGTGGTTTGGTTTGGTTTGGTTTGGTGTGGTGTGGTGTGGTGTGGTGTGGTGTGGTGTGGTGTGGTGTGGTGTGGTGTGGTGTGGTGTGGTGTGGTGTGGTGTGGTTTGGTGTGGTGTCGTGTGGTGTGGTGTGGTGTGGTTTGGTGTGGTGTGGTGTGGTGTGGTGTGGTGTGGTGTGGTAAGATGTATTTTGGAGTGTCCAAAGAGCATACTCCATTGAGGTTCAATAAATTAACTTATCATATTTATTTGTAATATAATAACATAATATAATTTATTATTATTAAACAATGCGTGTTCCTCTTTCTGACGTCACACAGTATGGAGGGGGAAGATTTGTTGTATGAAATAGTGAAGAGAGCAAGAGCTGGATTTGTTTACTCTGAAGCTGTATCGAGGTGGTTGTTGTTGTTGTTGTGGTTGTTGTGGTTGTGGTGGTTGTTGTGGTTGTGGTGGTTGCTGTAGATGTCAATGTTGTTGTGGTTCTTGTTGTTGTGGTTTTTGTTTTTGGTTTTGTTTGTGTTGATG
>OX387262.1:939854-962354 GCA_947562095.1 Branchellion lobata | reverse complement strand
TGAATGAATGAATGAATGAATGAATGAATGAATGAATGAATGAATGATTAAATGAATGAATGAATGAATGAATGAATGAATGAATGAATGAATGAATGAATGAATGAATGAATGAATGAATGAATGATTAAATGAATGAATGAATGAATGAATGAATGAATGAATGAATGAATGAATGATTAAATGAATGATTGAATGAATGAATGAATGAATGAATGAATGAATGAATGAATGAATGAATGAATGAATGAATGAATGAATGAATGATTAAATGAATGAATGAAAGAATGAATGAATGAATGAATGAATGAATGGCTGGCTGGCTGGATGAACCAAGAACGGACGTGTGTAAGAACACATGAGGGATTAAGATTCAAGCGAAATTTTTCAGAAAATAAAAAAAATAATATTTTAATTATTAAAAATAAGAGTTTTTAATTATTAATAATAAAGAATTTTTCGGACTAATTCAGACTTGAGATGAATTTCGTTGCTCTAATTAAAATTTTTCAAAAAAAAAATAAATCAGAATTATTCAAAGTTGAAAATTTTTCACTTTTTTTCGAGTTTTCTTTTCCGAGAATTACCTCAACTTGCACTATGAGGGTTTTTCGTTAAATGTGAAAAATGTAAAGCTATAAAAATGAAGGTATGAAAAAAAAAAGATGCAAAACATTATTAAAAAAAAGAATAAAAAAATAATTAATAAAAAGAAATTTTAAAAAAATGAATAAAAAGAAATTTAAAAAAAAATTAATAAAAAAAAACAAACGAAAAAAATGATGGATAAAAGGAAATAAAAAAGTGATGAAAAGAGAACTTGAAAATAATAAGGATTAAAAAAAATTATAATTCATAAGAAAAATGGAAAAATAAAGAAAAACAAAGTTGATAAAAAGAGTTTTTTTGCATTCAAAAAAAATAAAAGTAAAATGAAAGAATATAAAAACGGAGTAAATCCGATAGATATGAGAAATGGTTGAAACAATTTTTAAGCTATAAACATCACAACTAAAAGAGTCTTCAAAAATTTACGGCTGGAAGAAAGTTTAGACGGAATAAATGGGATCCACCCAATCCTAAAATCCTCACTCAAGTTAAACTCTAAATTCCTCCTTCAAAACTCACAAAACTCGTGACACATTTTCTTAAAACTTATCAAAACACATCCAAAAACACCCTCAAACACCCCCGATCACTCCCCATAAACACCCTCAAACGCCCCCGATCACTCCCCATAAACACCCTCAAACGCCCCCGATCACTCTCCATAAACACCCTCAAACGCCCCCGATCACTCCCCATAAACACCCTCAAACGCCCCCAATCACTCCCCATAAACACCTTCAAACGCCCCCAATCACTCCCCATAAACACCCTCAAACGCCCCCAATCACTCCCCATAAACACCCTCAAATGCCCCCAATGACTCTCTATAAACACCCTCAAACGCCCCCAATGACTCCCCATAAACACCCTCAAACGCCCCCGATCACTCCCCATAAACACCCTCAAACGCCCCCGATCACTCCCCATAAACACCCTCAAACGCCCCCAATCACTCCCCATAAACACCCTCAAACGCCCCCAATCACTCCCCATGAACACCCTCAAACGCCCCCGATCACTCCCCATAAACACCCTCAAACGCCCCCAATCACTCCCCATAAACACCCTCAAACGCCCCCAATGACTCCCCACAAACACCTTCAAACGCCTCCGATCACTCCCCATAAACACCCTCAAACGCCCCCAATCACTCCCCATAAACACCCTCAAATGCCCCCAATGACTCTCCATAAACACCCTCAAACGCCCCCAATGACTCCCCATAAACACCCTCAAACGCCCCCAATGACTCCCCATAAACACCCTCAAACGCCCCCGATCACTCCCCATAAACACCCTCAAACGCCCCCAATCACTCCCCATAAACACCCTCAAACGCCCCCAATGACTCCCCATAAACACCCTCAAACGCCCCCGATCACTCCCCATAAACACCCTCAAACGCCCCCAATCACTCCCCATAAACACCCTCAAACGCCCCCAATCACTCCCCATAAACACCCTCAAACGCCCCCGATCACTCCCCATAAACACCCTCAAACGCCCCCAATCACTCCCCATAAACACCCTCAAACGCCCCCAATGACTTTCCATAAACACCTTTAAACACCCCCAATCACTCCCCATAAACACCCTCAAACGCCCTCAATCACTCCCCATAAACACCCTCAAACGCCCCCAATCACTCCCCATAAACACCCTCAAACGCCCCCAATCACTCCCCATAAACACCCTCAAACGCCCCCAATCACTCCCCATAAACACCCTCAAACGCCCCCAATCACTCCCCATGAACACCTTCAAACGCCCCCAATCACTCCCCATAAACACCCTCAAACGCCCCCAATCATTTCCCATAAACACCCTCAAACGCCCCCAATCACTCCCCATAAACACCCTCAAACGCCCCCAATCACTCCCCATAAACACCTTCAAACGCCCCCAATCACTCCCCATAAACACCCTCAAACGCCCTCAATCACTCCCCATAAACACCCTCAAACGCCCCCAATCACTCCCCATAAACACCCTCAAACGCCCCCAATCACTCCCCATAAACACCCTCAAACGCCCCCAATGACTCCCCATAAACACCCTCAAACGCCCCCAATCACTCCCCATAAACACCCTCAAACGCCCCCAATCACTCCCCATAAACACCCTCAAACGCCCCCAATCATTTCCCATAAACACCCTCAAACGCCCCCAATCACTCCCCATAAACACCCTCAAACGCCCCCAATCACTCCCCATAAACACCCTCAAACGCCCCCAATCACTCCCCATAAACACCCTCAAACGCCCCCAATCATTTCCCATAAACACCCTCAAACGCCCCCAATCACTCCCCATAAACACCCTCAAACGCCCCCAATCACTCCCCATAAACACCCTCAAACGCCCCCAATCACTCCCCATAAACACCCTCAAACACCCCCGATCACTCCCCATAAACACCCTCAAACGCCCCCAATCATTTCCCATAAACACCCTCAAACGCCCCCAATCACTCCCCATAAACACCCTCAAACGTCCCAAAACACAAATACCACAAAATGCTCCTAAAAACCCAAAAACCTCTCCAAAAAACCTTCGAAATATCTTTGAACACCTTCATAAACACCCACAGCACTTCTAAAATACCCAAAAATCACCCTTAAAACACCAAAATACCCCCTAAATACCCAAAATACCTCTTGAACACCTCCATAAACACCCACAACACTCCTAAAATACCCACAACACTTCTAAAATACCAGAAAATCACCCTTTAAAATACCCCTTAAACATCCAAATTACCCCTTAAACCCCCAAATTACCCCATTAAACACCCAAAATACCCCTCAAACACCCAAAATACCCCTTGAACACCTCTACAAACATCCACACACTCCTAAAATACCCAAAAAATCACTCTTCGAAATACCCATTAAACCTCCAAAATACCCATTAAACACCCAAAATACCCCTCAAACACCCAAAATACCCCTTGAACACCTCTACAAACATCCACACACTCCTAAAATACCCAAAAAATCACTTCGAAATACCCATTAAACCTCCAAAATACCCATTAAACACCCAAAATACCCATTAAACACCCAAAATACCCATTAAACACCCAAAATACCCATTAAACACCCAAAATACCCCTCAAACACCCAGACTTCTTAGGTTCACCCCATTTTGTGGCGCCAGAGGTGATAAAGAGGGAGGCATGCGGCTTGCCTGTGGACATATGGAGTTTGGGGGTGTTGTTGTATGTGCTGATGAGCGGTCAAACGCCCTTTTTCGGAACCAAACAACACCTCTTCGAGGCCATTGTTCGTGGTTCCTACTCGGTTCGTGGAGTTTGGGTGGTTTTGGGGGAGTTTGGGGGGTTTTAGGGGAGTTTGAGTGGAGTTTGGGTGGTTTGGGAGGAGTTTGGGGGGTTTTAGGGGAGTTTGGGGGTTTTTTGGAGAGTTTGGGGGCTTTTGGTGGAGTTAGGGTGGTTTTGGGGGAATTTGGAGTAAATTTGGAGGGAGTTTGGGGGTTTTTGGGGAGTTTAGGGTGGTTTTGGGGGAATTTGGAGGGTTTTTGAAAGAGTTTGGGAGTGAGTTTGTTGAGAATGGGCGAAAATGACTGAGAATGAGGAGAAATGAGTGAAAGTTTATGAGTGAACTTCGGGGGGTGATCCTGAGAATTGAGGGGGTTTTGAAACTGGTGAAAATGGATTAACCCTCCAAACCCACCTTAAATTCAACCCAAACCAATTGCCACTTGCCTCAAAGATGAAGGGCAGGCAGTGGGAGTCCATCTCGGATGATGCCAAAGACCTCATCCACCGCATGTTGGAGCTTGACCAACAACACCGCATCTCTCTCGACGATGTTCTCAGACACCCCTGGATTAAGGTCGGTAGGTATGGGAGGTTTAGGGAAGGTTTGGAGCTGTGTTTGGGTGTTTGGGGAAGTTGAGTGGGGTTGGGAGAAGGGGGAGGTTTGATGGGGTGGAGTGATGTGTGGGTTGGGGTTTGTAGTTTTTGGTGAAGGTTAGAGGAATAGTGATTAGAATGGCTTCTGTTTTTTTCTTTTCTTTTCTTCCTTTTTCTTTTTTTACCGCCACTTCCTCTCTCTTCTTCGTCCACCTCCTCCTTATTCTCCCTCTCTTCTCCCTCCTTGTTTTTTTTTCTATTCCTCCTTTTTCTTTTCCTCCTCCTCCTCCTCCTCCTCCTCTTCCTCCTCCTCCTCCTCCTCCTCCTCCTCCTCCTCCTCCTCCTCCTCCTCCTCCTTCTCCTCTTCTTCCTCCTCCTCCTTCTCCTTCTCCTTCTTCTCCTCTTCTTCCTTTTCTCCTTCTCATTCTTCTCTTCTTCCTCCTTTTCCTCCTTTTCTTCCTTCTCCTTCTCCGGATCCTCTTTTTTCTTCTTTTCTTCTCATCTTCTTTTTCCTTCTTTTTTTCCTCCTCCTTCTCCTCCTCCTCCTCTTTCTCCTTCTCCTCCTTCTCCTTCTTCTCTTCCTTTTCCTCCTCCTCCTCCTTCTCCTCTTCCTCCTTTTCCTCTTCCTCCTCCTCTTTCTCCTCCTCCTCCTCCTCCTCCTCTTCCTCCTCTTTTTCCTCCTCCTCCTCCTCCTCCTCCTCCTCCTCTTCCTCCTCTTCCTCCTCCTCCTCCTCTTCCTTCTTTTCCAGGAGAGAGGGAGACCTTCCAAGGTGCACTTGTTGGAAACGGTGGAAGAACTGCAGAAGTTTAACACCATTCGAAAGCTTAAGGTGACTTATCCCGATACTCACTCACTCCTCCATTAATAAACCAATTAAGTAATATTATCCCAATTAATAAAGTACTCTATTCATGAGCTCATTAACCGATCCATAAGTCGGTCAGCTGATTAATTGTTCTATTAATTATTAATTCCCACCTGCACAAACACAAACCCCACCCATCTGAATCGTCTCTCCTTCACTCGCTCAAACCATACTCAAACCCAGCACACCCATTCAAACCATTCTTACTCAACTTCTTCAAAGTCACATCTCACTCAAACTCATACCCACCAAGACTCCTCCCAGACCCACACAAACTCTCCAAACCAACCCCACCCAAACCCACACAGACTCTCCAAACCAACCCCACCCAAACCTACACAGACTCTTCAAACCAACCCACACAGACCCACGCAGACTCTCCAAACCAACCCCACCCAAACCTACACAGACTCCAAACCAACCCCACCCAAACCCACACAGACTCTCCAAACCAACCCCACCCAAACCTACACAGACTCTTCAAACCAACCCACACAGACCCACGCAGACTCTCCAAACCAACCCCACCCAAACCTACACAGACTCCAAACCAACCCCACCCAAACCTACACAGACTCTCCAAACCAACCCCACCCAAACCCACACAGACCAATTTCACCTTCACATCCCAACTTCACTCTAATTCACTTCTCCAACCCTGCAGAAGATAATAGTTTCCGTTCTGTCCAGTGGCACTTGGAGCACAGGCTGGAATTCCCTTCCTCCCCCCCTCATCGACTATTCCCATGAGTGGGCCGTCTCTTCTGGTGGGTGGGCAAGCTGGCGAAAATTTTGGGTGTTTAGGGTTAAAATTTGGAGTGTTTGGAGTTAAATTTGGGAGGTAGGTGGAGATATTGGGGGTAAATGGGTGGAACTTTAGGGGGTGGATGGGTGGAAATTTGAGGGGATGGTGAAGGTTTTGGTGTGAGAAAGTTAGAGAGAAGGGTTGGTTGGGGTGGAAGACGGAGGGAATAAAACCTCACAAAAAATATTTAAAAAAACTATAAAAAATCCCAAAAAATTAAAAAAATTAAAAAAATTAAAAAAATTAAAATTTCTTAAAATTTAAAAAAAAAATAAAAACCTCAAAATCCTTTAAAATAAACCTTGAAACCTCCAAAAAAACTTTCATATCAGCGGTAGGGCAGGTGGTGGACTCGTTGGAGGAGATCCAATGCCTCATGAACCTTGACGAACCCGACCTTACCTCTCTCCAGTCCATCTTCCAGGATACCCAACTCAAAGCCTTACTCATGGTGAGTTTGGGGTGAATAAAGGTGACTTGATGGGGTTTGGGGTGAATAAAGGTGGCTTGATGGGGTTTGGGGTGAAGTTGGAGGGTTTATAAGGGTTTGGGTAATTTTGAATGGGTTAATGGGGTGAATGGGTGTTAGTGGTTGGATGAATTTATTGGGGATTTGAGGCGATCAGGAGGTTTGGAGGGAGCACCTGATTGGGTCTTTTTGGGGTGTTTTGAGGTGTCTGGAGGTGTTGAAAAAATGGATGGATGTGGCAGATAGACACTTTTTTTTACTTTTTCGTTCATATATTAATTCATCCATCCATCTATCCACTCACCCACCTATCCATCCATCCACTCACCTACTCATCCATCCATCCACTTACCTATCCATCTATTTATCTACTCGTTTACCCATTCACCCACTTACCTATTCACTCATCCATCTATCCACTCATCCATCCATCCATTTATCCACTCATCCACCCATTTAGCTATCCATTCATCCACCCATTTATTCCCTTACTCACCCATTCATCCACATACTCACCCACCCTCCCTTCTCTCTCACTCGTCCACTTCCCCTCTCTCACCCATTCCTTTTTTCACCCACCCCTCCTCTCACCCATCCCTCCTCTCACCCACCCCCTCCTCTCACCCACCCCCTCCTCTCACCCACCCCCTCCTCTCACCCACCCCCTCCTCTCATCCACCCCTTCTTCTCACCCAGTTATACGACCGCATCAACTGCAAAAACATCACCTCCCTCCACCACCCCAACCAACCCTCCGCCCTCCCTGTTCTCAAAGAGGTTTTGTTCAGGATTATACTTCATTTAATTCATTTTTATTAGTTTTATTATATTTTATATTTTATTATTTTATTTTTTAAAAACCACACTACATCACATCACACCACACCACACTACATTACATCACATCACACCACACTACATTACATCACATCACACCACACTACATTACATCACATCACACCACACGACACCACACTACATTACATCACACCACGCCACACCACACCACGTGACACCACAGAAATCCAACACCACGCCACACCATCACACCACACCACCCCACGCCACACCACACCACACCACGCCACACCACACCACCCCACGCCACACCACACCACGCCACACCACACCACACCACGCCACACCACACCACCCCACGCCACACCACACCACGCCACACCACGCCACACAGACGCTACAGACACTACAGTCATCACCTCCACACCTGGTAAGGGAATCCTATGAACTCTGCCAGCTCCTCGTTCAGCCTTTCTTTGCCGTTAGTTCCACGCTGCTGTTTGTTTCTTCATTAGTGTTCAGATTCCTTGCTTTTCCACTAATAATAATTTTTATTGTGTACCTTATTCTTGTGTTTTTCATTCATTTTCTCACTTCTTTTTATCCTCCTTCTTCTCTTTTTCCTTCTTCTGCGCCTGTAGCATAATGGTAAGCTAGACCGCTTTTAAACGTGAGGCTCAGGGTTCGATTCCCGATTAAGCTCAGGTTTGAGTTGTAAGGAGCGGTGATTCAAGTAAAGAACAGACGTCATCTTGGAGTGGCTTAGTCACCTAGTTGCGCCTCAGCTGCTTTACGAATTGAATTTATTTTTATTCTTCTTCTTCTTCTTCTTCTTCTTCTTCTTCTTCTTCTTCTTCTTCTTCTTCTTCTTCTTCTTCTTCTTCTTCTTCTTCTTCTTCTTCTTCTTCTTCTTCTTCTTCTTTTTTCTTCTTCATCTTCTTTTTTCTCACATTCTCGTTTTTTTTTCTTTTTTTTTCTTCTTTTTTTCCTATCTTTTTATATTTTCATAATTAATATAATGGATTTTTTTCACCGCTGCCATCACAGAATATGTTAATGGCGCACGATATAACATCTGCTGAGATCTACAGTGAGGAAGCTCTAAGGTAGGGTGGTGAGGAAGAAGAAGAAGAAGAAGAGGAGGAGGAGGAGGAGGAGGAGGAGGAGGAGGAGGAGGAGGAGGAGGAGGAGGAGGAGGAGGAGGAAGAGGAGGAGGAGGAGGAGGAAGAGGAGGAGGAGGAAGAGGAGGATGATGATGATGTTTATGACGAAAATGATCATAGCCCTAATGATAGCAACCCACTTAAGTCACTCTATCACTACAACTCCATACACCCCCACACCCAAACCTTCTCCCCACAGGGCTACTCCACCCCCAATCACACCATATCTGAATGTTGACCTAGATTTGGAGACACCTGATCCAGACACTGACCTAGAAAACGTCATGAGGGTTCGATTGGTGCAGTTTCAGAAGAATACAGACGAGCCAATGGTGGGTGAGGGAATGATTGGAATCATTTGAACATTTTCTTTTTTCCTTCTTTTTTTTCTTTCTCTTCCTCCTCCTCCTCCTCCTCTTTCTCCTTCTCCTCTTCATACTCCTTCTCCTCCTCCTCCTCCTCCTCCTCCTCCTCCTTTTCCTCCTCTTTATCACCACCACCACCACCACCACCACAGGGCATAACACTCAAGGTTAACAGTGAGGGCTGTTGCCTGGTGGCCAGAATAATGCACGGTGGCATGATCCACAAACAAGGTGCATGTTATTTTAGACTCTATTTTTATTATTATTTATTTAAATTTTTTTATTGTTTTATTTTATTATTTTATTTTATTATTTTATTATATTTTATTATTATTATTATTATTATTTTGGTTTATTATATATTTTGTATCTATTCATTTTTCAATATTGAGTTGTTATCATTTTATTTTAATTTATATAATCATCATCATCATTGCCATCATCATCATCATCTTCATCATCATCATCATCATCATCATCATCATCATCATCATCATCACCATCATCATCACTGCCATCATCATCATCATCATCATCATCATCATCATCATCATCATCATCATCATCATCGTCATCATCATCATCATCATCATCATCATCATCATCATCATCATCACTATCATCATTACCATCATTACCATCATCCTCATCATCACCAGCATCATTATCATCATCGTCATCATCATCATCATCATCATCATCATCATCATCATCATCACCATCATCATCATCACCAGCATCATCACCATCATCATCATCATCATCATCATCATCATCATCATCATCATCATCATCACCACCATCATCCTTATCACCACCTCAGGTACTTTACACGTGGGTGATGAGATAAGGGAGATTAATGGTATTTCTGTAATGGGTCAGACTGTGGAGACTCTGCAGAAGATGCTGGTGAGGAAGGGAGGAGGAAGAGGAGGAAGGAGAGAGTTGGGAAGAAGAGGAGGAAGGAGGAAGAGGAGGAGAAATGTGGAAGGAACGAGAAAGGAATAAGAGGAGAAGTTAGGAGGGAGAGAGGGAGTACAGAGGAAATGGAAGATAAGGAAAAGATAGGAAGATTCGAAAAGATGGAAGAGGGAAAGCAGGATGAAGAAGGAGGAGGAGTTGAAAAGATGGAAGAGAATGAATTGGGATGAGTTAGAAAGAGTTGGGAGAATGAAAAAAGAAGAAAATCACATTACACCACGTTTTATCAACCACACCACACCACACCACACCAACCACACCACACCACACCAACCACACCACACCACACCAACCACACCACACCACACCAACCACACCACACCACACCACACCAATCACACCACACCACACCAACCACACCACACCACACCAACCACACCACACCACACCACACCACACCAACCACACCACACCAACCACACCACACCACACCAACCACACCACACCACACCACACCAACCACACCACACCACACCAACCACACCAACCACACCACACCACACCACACCAACCACACCACACCAACCACACCACACCAACCACACCACACCACACCACACCAACCACACCACACCAACCACACCACACCACACCAACCACACTCCACTACACTACACCAACCACACCACACCACACCAACCACACCACACCACACCAACCACACCAACCACACCACACCACACCACATCAACCACACCACACCACATCAACCACACGCCACCACACCAACCACTTTCCACCACACCAACTACACCACAGAAAAACGCCAGGGGCAGTATAACCTTAAAGATTGTCCCAAGCTACCGCCACCCGCCCATCATGTGTGAGGTGGGTCTTCAACATTTTGTATCTTTTTTTCTAACTTCTTTAATCCATATTTTCGTATTTAATTTCGATTTCATCATTCAATTTTATTTATTTATTTATTTATTCATTTATTTATTTATTTTATTTTTTTTATTTTATTTATTCATTTATTCATTTATTCATTTATTTATTTATTTATTTATTTATTTATTTATTTATTTATTTATTTATTTATTTATTTATTTATTTATTTATTTATTTATTTATTTATTTATTATTTAATTATTATTTAATTATTTTTCTATTTTTTCGCTTCATTCTTATTTATTCATTTTATTTTATTTCATTTCTTCACTACTGTCATCAAACGTGGTTTTGCTTTCATAAAAACAATTTTTTTTTTAATTTGTTTATCTATTTTCGATTCTTTTTTCATCTATTGTTACTCCACATTTCTCCATTTTCTCTCCCACCCCCCTTTATCCCTTATCCCCTCAACCCCCCCCCCCCTATCCCCTTATCCCTCATCCCCTCAACCCCCCCCCTTATCCCCTCAATCCCCCCCCCTATCCCTTTATCCCTTATCCTCTCAACCCCCCCCCCCTATCCCTTTATCCCTTATCCTCTCAACCCCCCCCCTATCCCTTTATCCCTTATCCTCTCAACCCCCCCCCCCTATCCCTTTATCCCTTATCCCCTCAACCCCCCTCCTTATCCCTTTATCCCTTATCCCCTCAACCCCCCCCCTTATCCCTTTATCCCTTATCCCCTCAACCCCCCCCCCCTTATCCCTTTATTCCTTATCCTCTCAACCCCCCCCCCTTATCCCTTTATCCCTTATCCTCTCAACCCCCCCCCCCCCCCTATCCCTTTATCCCTTATCCTTTCAACCCCCCCCCCCCCTTATCCCTTTATCCCTTATCCCCTCAACCCCCCCCCCTCTTATCCCTTATCCCTTGTCCCCTCACCCCCCCTCCCCTTATCCCTTATCCCTTATCCCCTCACCCCCCCTCCCCCTTATCCCTTATCCCTTATCCTCTCACCCCCCCTCCCCCTTATCCCTTATCCCTTATCCCCTCACCCCCTCTCCCCTCATCCCATTCTTTTCCACCCAACCCATCTACAGATTTTCGTATTTCTCCCACTCCACTCCACCCCTCTACCGTTCTACTCCGCCTATCCTAGCCCCCCTTTCCTACCCTACCCAATATGCACACAACCCACCTTCTTCCACCCATCCAAAAGCCCACCCAATCCAATATCCACTTCTCCACCCATCTCATCTTCACTCATCTCTACCTAATACCCAATCCATTTCACCTCCATCCCTTCCCACTACTTCCACAGATGTTCGTCAGAGCCTTATTCGACTACTACCCAGAGGAGGATGATCTCATTCCATGCTCCCAAGCCGGCATCCACTTCAAAATTGGAGACATCCTGCAGGTGGTCTCTATGGGCTCTTTTCAGCTCTTTTTTGGGGGCTTTTTGGGGGTTTTTTGGGGGTTTTTTGGGGGCTTTTTGGGGGCTTTTTGGGGGCTTTTAAGATGTCTTTGAGGGTTTTCAAGAATTCTTTGAGGGTTTTTAAGAGTATTTAAGGAATTGTTCAAGGGTTCTTTGGGTTTTTTTATTGAGTGCTTTTGGCTTTCAAAGGTGTTTTTGGAATTTTTTGAGTATCATCATCATCATCATCATCATCATCATCATCATCATCATCAGCATCATCATCATCATCATCATCATCATCATCATCAATCATCATCATCATCATCACCATCATCATCATCATCATCATCATCACCATCATCATCCTCATCATCATCATCATCTTCATCATCATCATCATCATCATCATCATCATCATCATCATCATCATCATCATCATCAAGGTGATCAGCAAGGATGATCACAACTGGTGGCAGGCAAAGAGACTGGGAGCTGGTGTTACAGATCCTGCTGGTGAGGGGGAAGAGAAGGAGGATGAAGAGTAGGAGGATGAAGAGTAGGAGGATGAAGAGGAGGAGCATGAAGAGGAGGAGGATGAAGAGGAAGAGGATGAAGAGTATGAGGAGAGTCAGGAGGAGAAAGAAAGAGAAAGTAGTTAAGAGTTATGTTTAAGAAGGTAGGAGAAAGAATCTAGGAGGTGGAGGAGTTGAATGAGTCAGAGAAGTCAGCAAGAGTAAGAGGATCCATGAGGATTTTGGAGCAAAAGAAAGAGCTGCATACCCATCCACTCCTATTCCCACCCTCCCTACTCCACCTACATCCCACCCTCCCTACTCCACCTACATCCCACCCTCCCTACTCCACCTACATCCCACCCTCCCTACTCCACCTACATCCCATCCTCCCTACTCCACCTACATCCCACCCTCCCTACTCCACCTACATCCCACCCTCCCTACTCCACCTACATCCCACCCTCCCTACTCCACCTACATCCCACCCTCCCTACTCCACCTACATCCCACCCTCCCTACTCCACCTACATCCCACCCTCCCTACTCCACCTACATCCCACCCTCCTCCTCCTTCCAGGTCTGATTCCCTCTCCAGAACTGCAGGAGTGGAGGTCTGCCTGTGCCGCCATTGATAAGGCCAAGAGGGACTACTCTGGTGAGGGGGGGAGGGGAAGGGGGGGGGGGTGAAAAGAGTGGGTTTGGGGTGAAAAGGGGATGCATGAGGTAAGACTGAGAGGTTGGTGGCTGGGAGGGGTTGGTGGCTGAGAGGGGTTGGTGGCTGGGAGGGGTTGGTGGCTGAGAGAGGTTGGTGGCTGGGAGGGGTTGGTGGTTGGGAGGGGTTGGTGGTTGGGAGGGGTTGGTGGCTGAGAGGGGTTGGTGACTGGGAGGGGTTGGTGGTTGGGAGGGGTTGGTGGTTGGGAGGGGTTGGTGGTTGGGAGGGGTTGGTGGCTGGGAGGGGTTGGTGGCTGGGAGGGGTTGGTGGTTGGGAGGGGTTGGTGGCTGGGAGGGGTTGGTGGCTGGGAGGGGTTGGTGGCTGGGAGGGGTTGGTGGTTGGGAGGGGTTGGTGGCTGAGAGGGGTTGGTGACTGGGAGGGGTTGGTGGTTGGGAGGGGTTGGTGGTTGGGAGGGGTTGGTGGTTGGGAGGGGTTGGTGGCTGGGAGGGGTTGGTGGTTGGGAGGGGTTGGTGACTGGGAGGGGTTGGTGACTGGGAGGGGTTGGTGGCTGGGAGGGGTTGGTGGTTGGGAGGGGTTGGTGGTTGGGAGGGGTTGGTGGTTGGGAGGGGTTGGTGGTTGGGAGGGGTTGGTGGCTGGGAGGGGTTGGTGGTTGGGAGGGGTTGGTGGCTGGGAGGGGTTGGTGGCTGGGAGGGGTTGGTGGTTAGAAGGGGGTGAAACGGGGCATGGGGGGTTGAAAAGAAGGGAGTGGGTGGGAGAGTGGCCGATTGGGAAAAGCTACTGAAAACAAACCATTTCCGAAAAAAATTCACCACAAAACAACCCTTCATAAAATCCCACCAGTAAATTTTCAAATCTCCACCAAAAAGCCCCAAAAAACACTCGAAACAAAAATCCAAAAAAAATTTTAAAAATCTTTCATTCCTCCCCCCCCCCCTCTTCTCAGCCAACTGTTCGTGGTTCAGTCGAAAGAAGAGGACTTACAAGGACAAGTACCTCTCCAAGCACACGGCTCTCTTCGACCAGTTAGACCTGGTCACTTACGACGAAGTTGTCAAACTGCCCTCCTTCCAGCGAAAAACTATCGTCCTCTTGGGTGGGGGGGGGGGAGGAGGGTTTGGGCTTTTATGGGGTGGTTTGAGCTCTTATGGGGGTTTTATGGGGGTTTTTTGATGGTTTTTTGAAGGTTTTATGAGGGTTTTATGGGGGTTTTATGAGGGTTTTATGAGGGTTTTATGAGGGTTTTATGAGGGTTTTATGAGGGTTTTTTGAGGGTTTTATGAGGGTTTTATGAGGGTTTTATGAGGGTTTTTTGAGGGTTTTATGAGGGTTTTATGGGGGTTTTATGGGGGTTTTATGAGGGTTTTATAGGGGTTTTTTGATGGTTTTTTGAGGGTTTTATGAGGGTTTTTTGAGGGTTTTTTGAAGGTTTTTTTAGGGTTTTTTGAGGGTTTTATGAGGGTTTTATGAGGGTTTTATGAGGGTTTTTTGAGGGTTTTTTGAGGGTTTTATGGGGGTTTTATGGGGGTTTTTTGAGGGTTTTTTGAGGGTTTTTTGAGGGTTTTTTGAGGGTTTTATGGGGGTTTTATGAGGGTTTTATGAGGGTTTTATGAGGGTTTTATGAGGGTTTTTTGAGGGTTTTATGAGGGTTTTATGGGGGTTTTTTGAGGGTTTTATGAGGGTTTTTTGAGGGTTTTATGAGGGTTTTATGGGGGTTTTTTGAGGGTTTTTTGAGGGTTTTTTGAGGGTTTTATGGGGGTTTTTTGAGGGTTTTATGAGGGTTTTATGAGGGTTTTATGAGGGTTTTATGAGGGTTTTATGAGGGTTTTATGAGGGTTTTATGGGGGTTTTATGAGGGTTTTTTGAGGGTTTTATGAGGGTTTTATGATGGTTTTATGAGGGTTTTATGAGGGTTTTATGAGGGTTTTATGAGGGTTTTATGAGGGTTTTATGAGGGTTTTTTGAGGGTTTTATGAGGGTTTTTTGAGGGTTTTATGAGGGTTTTATGAGGGTTTTTTGAGGGTTTTTTGAGGGTTTTTTGAGGGTTTTTTGAGGGTTTTATGAGGGTTTTTTGAAGGTTTTATGAGGGTTTTTGATGGTTTTTTGATGGTTTTTTGAGGGTTTTATGAGGGTTTTATGAGGGTTTTATGAGGGTTTTATGATGGTTTTATGGGGGTTTTTTGAGGGTTTTATGAGGGTTTTTATGAGGGTTTTTATGAGGGTTTTTTGAGGGTTTTTTAGAAATTTTTTCTCAAAATTCTGGCGGGTTTTTTTTGGTCTAACTGCCTTCTTCAAAATTAAAACTATCGTCTTTTTGGGTGTGTGAAGGTGGTTTGGGAGATTTAAAAGGAGTTTGGAGGTTTTTTGTGGTGTTATTGGGTGTGGTTTTTGGGGTTTGGCTGGGTTTCGGATTTTGAGTTGTGAGGATGTGAGATTTTGAGTGGGGATGGGTGTGTGTGATTTTGATTTTGTGAAAATTGGTGTTACCATTATGATCATCATCACCATCATCATTATCATCACCATCATCACCATCATCATCACCATCATCATCATCATCATCACCATCATCATCATCATCACCATCATCACCATCATCACCATCATCATCACCACCATCGTCATCATCATCATCATCATTATTATTATTATTATTATTATTATTATTATTATTATTATTATTATTATTATTATTATTATTATTATTATTATTATTATTATTATTATTATTATTATTATTATTATTATTATTATTATTATTATTATTATTATTATTATTATTATTATTATTATTATTATTATTATTATTATTATTATTATTATTATTATTATTATTATTATTATTATTATTATTATTATTATTATTATTATTATCATCATCATCATCATCACCATTACCATCATCATCACCATAATCATCATCACCATCATCATTATCATTATCACCATCATCATCACCACCATCATCACCATCATCACCATAATCACCATCACCACCACCATCACCATCACCACCATCATCAGGGGCACATGGGGTAGGCAGACGACACATCAAGAACACCCTCATAGCTAACTTCCCAAAACGATACGCCTACCCCATCCCACGTAACTGGATATTAAACCAATTCAGACTATTATCATTCTATTCATTTAATTTTCATTTCACCCATCCCAAAACCCCCCATTTTTGTTTTTTCACCCAATTTTCACCCCACCAAAGTCACTCAACTCTGACCATCCTTCATTTTCCCATCCTTAATCACCCAACACTAAACTTTGAATCTTCTTAGTCGCCAAAATCACCCACTTCTTCCTTCGAATCACCTCTTAACCCCCAGAATTCCTCCAAACACACTACTCCCTCAAATCACCTTCAATCACCTTTTAACCTTCGCCAAAATCATTCATCCACCTACCCCACCTGCCCCAAAAATCACCCATCACTTTTCTCCCCTAAGAGTAATCCATCATCTTTTCCCCCCCAATAATCACCCATCATCCCCTCCCCCCCAATAATCACCCATCACCTCCTCCCCCCCAATAATCACCTATCATTCCCTCCCCCCCAATAATCACCCATCATTCCCTCCCCCCCAATAATCACCTATCATTCCCTCCCCCCCAATAATCACCCATCATTCCCTCCCCCCCAATAATCACCCATCATTCCCTCCCCCCCAATAATCACCTATCATTCCCTCCCCCCCAATAATCACCCATCATTTCTTCCCCCCCAATAATCACCCACCACCTCCTCCCCCCCAATAATCACCCACCACCTCCTCCCCCCCAATAATCACCCACCACCTTCTCCCCCCCAATAATCACCCATCACCCCCTCCAGACACGACCAGGGTGGCTAGGAAGGACGAGGAAAACGGACTCAGTTACTTCTTCGTGACGCATGAGCAGATGATGGCAGACATCGCTGCCAACGAGTACTTGGAATATGGAACTCATGAGGAGGTGGGTGAGGGGTTGTTGGGGATTTTTTGGGGAATTAAAGGTGATTTTTTTTTAAACAACATCATTATCATCCTCATCATCCTCATCATCATCATCCTCATCAACCACCATCTTCATCACGACACCACATCACGCCATACCACTAAACCATCATCACCATTATCATCATCATCATCATTGTCATCATCATCGTCATCATCATCATCATCATCACCATCATCATCACCATCATCATCATCATCGTCATTATCATCATCATCATCATCACCATCATCATCATCATCATCATCATCATCATCATCATCATCATCATCATCATCCTTATCATCATCATCATCATCATCATCATCATCATCATCATCATCACCAGCATCATCCTCATCATCATCATCATCATCATCATCACTATCATCATCACCATCATCATCATCCTCATCATCATCATCATCATCCTCATCATCATCATCATCATCATCATCATCATCATCATCATCATCATCATCATCATCATCATCACCATCAGGCCATGTATGGCACCAAGTTGGAGACGATCAGACAGATCCACAATGCTGGTCTCCTGGCCATCTTGGATGTGGAACCACAGGTGGGGGAAGGGGTGGGTGGATTGGGTGATTGGGTGGTTTGGGTGGTTTAGGGTGTTTGGTTGAGGAGGATTCAGATGATGAATGTTTGGGTGGATGGATGGGTGAATTCAGATCTGTGTTCAACGAATTTGGATGGGATGGATGGGTGGATTAAGGATGAAAGTTGAGTGGAATAAAATGGAGTTGGTTTGGGATGGGATGAGTGGGTGGATTCAGGTGGATAGTTGGAATTGGATGGAGGAATGGGTGGATTGATGGGTGAACTTGGGTTGAGTTCGGTGAGACAGATGAGAAGGCTCGGAATTAGTTTTAAATTTTGAAGACTAGTCTGCATATGTATTTTGTAGTTTTTTTTCGATAAAAATTGTTTTTAAAAAAATTATTTTTTCGTTTTTATGTTTTTAAAAATCAACTTTTGGAGCCTAAGAAACGAGCAAAAAATTGAAAAAAAAAATGTAGTTTTGATATTTTTTTTTGAAAATTCTGTAAAGTGTTCGCTTCGAAAAACAAAAAAAATGAAAAAAAATTCTCTTTATTAGCTACTCGGGACTGAAAAAGATGTAAGAGTTATTTTTTTCGTGACAAAAGTATTCACTTGTGAAATTTAAAAAAAAAAAAAAAACTTTGTGAGTTTTTCCAACTTAGTCAATTTTTCGTTTATTCTTAGACAAAAAATAAAAACTGAAAAGCAAAATGAAAAATTCATTTTTTTCAAATTATTAAAAAAAAACAAGTGAATACTTTACAGAAGCATGAAAAAAACATTTTTCTGTGTAATGAGTTTTTTCTGTTTGCAGCTTGTTACACGTGAGAAATTATCGTTACTGTTTTTCTGTTTTTCAATGTTGGCTTCCGTTATTTTTTTATTTTTTCTTGTTATCATTTTACTTAATTCTTTTTTTTTATTAATATTTTTGCTTAATTCGTTTTTTTTTCTGCTTCTTTTTTTTGTGCCATCACCATTTTTATTTGTCCAGCTCTCATTTTCACTTCAGTAGGAATCGAAACGCGATACACTTCGTTTATCACCACACAACCACCTTCCATCCACCATTATCACCACCACACAACCACCTTCCATCCATCATCATCACCACCACACAACCACCTTCCATCCACCATTATCACCACCACACAACCATCCCCCATCCACCATCATCACCACCACACAACCACCTTCCATCCACCATCATCACCACCACACAACCATCCCCCATCCACCATCATCACCACCCCACAACCACCTTCCATCCATCATCATCACCACCACAAAACCATCCCCCATCCACCATCATCACCACCACACAACCACCTTCCATCCACCATCATCACCACCACACAACCACCTTCCATCCACCATCATCACCACCACACAACCACCTTCCATCCATCATCATCACCACCACACAACCACCTTCCATCCACCATCATCACCACCACACAACCATCCCCCATCCACCATCATCACCACCACACAACCACCTTCCATCCACCATTATCACCACCACACAACCATCCCCCATCCACCATCATCACCACCACACAACCACCTTCCATCCACCATTATCACCACCACACAACCATCCCCCATCCACCATCATCACCACCACACAACCACCTTCCATCCACCATTATCACCACCACACAACCACCTTCCATCCATCATCATCACTACCACACAACCACCTTCCATCCATCATCATCACCATTACAAAACCATCCCCCATCCACCATCATCACCACCACACAACCACCTTCCATCCACCATCATCACCACCACACAACCACCTTCCATCCACCATCATCACCACCACACAACCACCTTCCATCCATCATCATCACCACCACACAACCACCTTCCATCCACCATCATCACCACCACACAACCACCTTCCATCCACCATTATCACCACCACACAACCACCTTCCATCCATCATCATCACTACCACACAACCACCTTCCATCCATCATCATCACCATTACAAAACCATCCCCCATCCACCATCATCACCACCACACAACCACCTTCCACCCACCATCATCACCACCACACAACCACCTTCCATCCACCATTATCACCACCACACAACCACCTTCCATCCACCATCATCACCACCACACAACCACCTTCCATCCACCATCCTCACCACCACACAACCACCTTCCATCCATCATCATCACCACCACAAAACCATCCCCCATCCACCATCATCACCACCACACAACCACCTTCCATCCACCATCCTCACCACCACACAACCACTAATCTATCTTTTTCCACCACACAAGCATTATTATAATTTCATCAAACACCAGCTCGTTTGCTTTCATAAACCACCGTCAACAAGCCTCCACCCATCCACTCTCCAACCCCCCCCTCCATCCACCTCTCCTTCATCCACCCTCCCCCCATCCACTCCCACCCATCCACCCCCACCCCCCATCCACCTCCACCCATCCACCTCCACCCATCCGACCCCACCCATCCACCTTCACCCATCCACCCCCACCCCCCATCCACCTCCACCCATCCACCTCCACCCATCCGACCCCACCCATCCACCTCCACCCATCCACCTCCACCCATCCACTTCCACCCATCCGACCCCACCCATCCGACCCCACCCATCCACCTCCACCCATCCACCTCCACCCATCCACCTCCACCCATCCACCTCCACCCATCCACTTCCACCCATTCGACCCCACCTATCCACCTCCACCCATCCACCTCCACCCATCCGACCCCACCCATCCACCTCCACCCATCCACCTCCACCCATCCACTTCCACCCATCCGACCCCACCCATCCGACCCCACCCATCCACCTCCACCCATCCACCTCCACCCATCCACCTCCACCCATCCACTTCCACCCATTCGACCCCACCCATCCACCTCCACCCATCCACCTCCACCCATCCACCTCCACCCATCCGACCCCACCCATCCACCTCCACTCATCCACCTCCACCCATCCACTTCCACCCATCCACTTCCGCCCATCCACCTCCACCCATCCACTTCCGCCCATCTTCTTTCACCCAAACTTTTCTTCAACCAAGCTCATTTTCAGTCTTCCCCAAGCCTATCTTCATCTGAACTCACTCATTTCCAATCTTCCCCAATCTCCCCCAATCTCCCCTAATCTCCCCCAGTCTCCCCTAATCTCCTCCAATCTCCCCCAATCTCTTCTGATCTCCCCCAATCTCTCCTAATCTCCCCCAATCTCCCCCAATCTCCCCCAATCTCCCCTAATCTCCCTCAATCTCCCTTTATCTCCTCTCATCTCCCCCAATCTCCCCTAATTTCCCCCAATCTTCTCCAATCTCCCCCAATCTCCCCTTATCCCTCCCAATCTCCCCTAATATCCCCCAATCTCCCCTAATCTCCTCCAATCTCCCCCATTCTCCTCCAATCTCCCCCAATCTCTCTTTATCCCTCCCAATCTCCCCTAATCTCCCCCAATCTTTCCTAATCTCCCCTAATCTCCTCCAATCTCCCCCAATCTCCCCAGTCTCCCCCAATCTCCCCTAATCTCCCCCAATCTCCTCCAATCTTTCCCAATCTCCCCTAATCTCTCCCAATCTCCCCCAATCTCCCCCAATCTCCCCTAATCTCCCCCAATTTTTCCCAAATTCTTCAATCTCCTCTTATCCTCCCCAAACCCTCCCCCACTGCAGGCTCTAAAAGTTTTGAGGACAGCAGAATATGCGCCGTTCGTGGTCTTTATAGCTGCTCCCAAAGTGTCTTCTGCATACGCCGAGGTAGCCATGTGGTGTGGTGTGGTGTGGTGTGGTGTGGTGTGGTGTGGTGTGGTGTGGTGTGGTGTGGTGTGGTGTGGCGTGGTGTGGTGTGGTGTGGTGTGGTGTGGTGTGGTGTGGCGTGGTGTGGTGTGGTGTGGTGTGGTGTGGTGTGGTGTGGTGTGGTTTGGTGTGGTGTGGCGTGGTGTGGTTTGGTGTGGTGTGGTGTGGTGTGGTGTGATGTCGTGTGGTGTAGTGTGCTAATGGTTGTGGCGTGGTGTGGTATGGTGATTATGAATGTTGGTTGAAGTGGTTGTGTGATTGTGTGGTGGTAGTGGTGTGGCTGGGGTTGTGGTAGCGGTTGTCTTTGTTGTAGTGGTTGTGTTTAAGCTGGGGTTTACGGTAACAAAACCTTTTAAAACCTCAAATGACCCTTTAAAAAACTCAAACCCCAAAACCACAACTAAGGCTTCAAACCTCCCAAACCCCCCAAAAACTTGAAACCACCAAAACAGGACGGTAGTCTGGAGCGCCTGGTGCGGGAGAGTGATTTGCTAGAGAGCGCCTACGGCCACTATTTCGACCTCCGCATCAGCAACAACGACATTGACGACACCATCAGAAGCCTGCAGATGGCCATTGAGGATGTTTTGCTGGCTCCTCAGTGGGTGCCCGTGTCGTGGGTGTATTGAGGGAGGTCAGGGCGGTGCTTTTGGAAATTTCCTAGGTTTTTGGGTGACTTTTGAGGGTTTTGGAAAAGAGGTCTGGGTTTTTTCAGCCATTGAAGACATAATTTTGTCGTGGTATTGGGGGTGA
>OX387262.1:927354-934854 GCA_947562095.1 Branchellion lobata | reverse complement strand
ATATTTATGAAAGTTATTGAAGAATTAGAAACTATTAAATCTTTGAAAATTCAACGCTAGGAATCTATCGTACTTGTTTACTTTTGAAGTTTCTTTCTTTTTCCTTTCTACAAAATGGCTGATATTCAGGTTCGCGTTTCATAAAAAATTCTTGCGAAAAAACTTCCAAGTTTTTTTCAATTGAATTAAACGAAAAATCAATGACGAAAATAATAAAAATAATGGTATTAACTATAATAAGTAATAATTTATATATTTCAGATTCAGCGTGCTTTTCAAAAGCAACCAACAGTCTTTTTGAATAAGAAAAAGGCTTCTTCCACGAAGTCTTCGAAGATTCCACGTTACCACAAGGACATCGGTCTTGGATTCAAAACACCCCGAGAGGTGAAATTTACTTACAAACTGGCATGTTGTATTATCGCTCTGTCATTCTTATCTGAAATAATAGGCTTCAACTGAAAAAATAGAATTAAAAAATAATTCTGGTTTTAAATTTCAGATCAAGCAAAACATTTCACTTATAAATAAAACTAAATTATTTTAAAAATATCTGTTATATACCTTCACTCCGATCCATAAAGTTTCCTCAAACCTACCTCAGACGGTTTTCTTTTAAAATGCTTCTAAACCTGTTTTTAATACTTTCAAGCTTTTCAACTTATATTTCAATCAACTTTCAAATTTCATTTTCTACACCCTTTCCACTCCCTGCTCACATTCCACCATATAACCATCTTCCCATCTCCAGTTCCACTATTGTCTTCCACCATCACTTTCAATCAACCACCCTCTATTTGCCCAATCCTTCAGGCCATTGAGGGCACCTACATAGACAAGAAGTGTCCCTTCACGGGCAATGTATCCATTAGGGGCAGGATCTTGAGAGGGGTGGTACTGAAGATGAAGATGGAACGCACCTGTGTCATTCGTCGAGACTACCTCCACTACGTCAAGAAGTACCAGAGGTAATATTCAATCACTTTTTCTTGTATATTTGCTTGTATGTCTGTTCTGTTTTTCCATCATTGTGTGTGTTCTGTTTGTTCTTTTGTTTCTGTGTTTGTGTCGTAATAATTCTTCCATTTCAAACATCTACTTCATTATTCAATCAATTTACATCCCATTTATCAACCTCCTCTCTTTCCTTCTATTCTTCTATGCTGCACCTGATTGTTCTTCACACCCATTTAACCCAATTCTTCCTCCCTCGTGAAGATACGAAAGAAGACACAAGAACTTGTCAGTCCACATCAGTCCCTGCTTCCGGTGGGTGGTGGTGTGGTAGGGTTGTTGACTGATACAATACAATACAATACAATACAATACAATAAAATACAAACATGAATATTATTATAGTGGCATTAACCCCTAGAGTTTAGACTGATTAATACATTCACAATACAATACAAATACCAATTTTGTATGGTGGCACCAACATTTGTGAACTTTGTCTGCTTAAACTATTTTTTTCATTCATTTCTTTTTTATCACCCAACTTATCAACTTTGTCCCCAACTACTCACCATCTAATACCCCATCTACCCTGTCTTTTTATCAACCCCCGCATCCTTTTTCTTTTCAACAACCCACAAAACAACCCCTCCTCCGCCACACACAGAGACACCAAGCCAGGCGACATCGTCACTGTGGGTGAGTGCAGGCCACTCAGCAAAACTGTGCGCTTCAATGTCATCAAGGTTTCTTCTGGAACCGGAAAGAGCTCCAAAAAGGCCTTCTCCAAGTTTTAACTGACGTCGTGTGGCTGCGGGGTGATGGCGATGATGATGTGGTGATGCGTAGGTACTCGCGGTTGTAGTATGCTTTATTATCATGGTTTTTATCAGGTATGATCAGAATCATGGTGATGATGGTGTTGTGGGGAGGGGTTGAGGGTGATGAACTGCAGGAGTGCTCCAAATTACGGCAAATTGATAACCCATCAATGCACTCAATATTTTGTCGACAATAAAAAATGCCTCAGTTTGTGGTGCTTTGTTACATCATCGTTGGAAACTTGGGATTCAGTAACGAGTATGGAGACGAGGTGGTGTTGAGAGGGTTATGACACTCCTTTTCACGTTATCATCGTTATTCTTATTGTGTCTAAGAATAATGATGATGATGATTTTTAAGAGGCTTTATTATACTTAAGTTGACCAAACAACAAAAAATGTTTTGGAAATGGAATATGATGGATAAGTCATTGGAAAGCCGTTTGAAGGCGTGTGTGGCTTCGAAATATACTGGTACACCTGATTGCGTTTGAATGGTGCTTAAAAGTGAAACAAATTCAATAGAAAAGTTTTAAATACGTCACACAGCTTTTCATTTTCCTCTTCCTCCCCCATCACCACAGCGATCCTCTTCTTTCTTCCACCTTTCTTTCCCCTATTTAATTTTTTAACCCATTTTTCAGACTCCATTTCTTCCACATCTCCTTCAATTTTCTTATTCCTTTATTTTTCTCCTCTTCTTACATTCTCCCACTTTCCGCTTCCCCTCTCTTCTCAATCTTCCTCCACCCCACTCAGTACACCCAGTTGATTGGCACCCACTGAGCCTCTGTACTCAGCGTCTCTATGGCTCTCCTCAGTCTGTGAGGTTAAGAAAAAATGAACATGAATATACATCTTGTTATAGCACACAGTTTGCAACCTAAGTTGCCTCAGAGAAGGGGGAAATGAAATGTGAAGACCAGTTGAACGAAATGAATACCTATCAAACTGAAGAAAATATAATATATAATAAAACTGTATCAAAAAAATTATTATTAATTAAATAAAAAGATAAAAGATAATAAGGATTAATCAGATATAATGAGAATCAATTAAATTAATAGAAATAAAGAGGTATAATCGGATCTAATTAGGTAGTCACTTGTTGTATGTTTCGTCAAAGTTGTCGTTGAAGATGGTGAGATCGAAGTAGTGGTTGTATTGGCTCTCTATCTTCTTGCTCTCCTCAAACGTCGCTCGGAAATCGTACTCCTGTCGTGAGTTTTGGGGGATTTTTGGAGGGTTTGTGGGGTTTTTGGGGGGTTTTAAAGGGTTTATAGGGGTTTTGGATAGATTTTAGGAGGGTCTATGGGGGTTTTTGGAGGGTTTTTGGAGGGTTTTTATGAGTTTTTGAGAGTATTGTTGGTTTTGTTGGGTTTTTGAGTGGTTTGGTGGATTTTGATGGTTTTTGAGATGTTCTGAGGTATTTGATGTGTTCAAAGCTTTCAAAATATTTTCTGGTGGTGTGGTGGTTTTTAGAGGAGTTTTTTGGTTTATTTTTTTTGAAAAGTTTTTGGTGAGAATGGGGGTTCTAAGTAAGTTTTTCAGATGAATTTGTTAGCCGAGTGGTTGTCAGTGGTCGTTAGTGGTTGTGAGTAGCTGTGAGTGGTTGTGATGGGTTGTGAAGGGCTGTGAGTGGTTGTGGGTGGTTGTGGAAAGTTTTGGAAGGTTGTGAGTGGTTATGAGGGGTTGTGAGTGATCGTGAGTGGTTCTGAATGGCGGTGAGTGGCTGTGATTGGTTTTGAGTAGGTGTGATTGGTTTTGAGTACGTGTGATTGGTTTTGAGTGGTAGTGAGTGGTTGTGAGTGGTTTTGAGTGGTTTTGAGTGGTTTTGAGTAGGTGTGAGTGGTGGTGAGTGGTGGTGAGTGGCTGTGAGCAGCTCCTCAACTCACCGACTTGTACTTGTCAATCTTCCTCTGCATCTTGGCCCACTCGTACATGTTGCGTTGGATCTCCACGTCTGTTGAGCAATGCAAATTAATATGATAAGCCAAATCACTCGAAGCAAGTTGATAATAATATTATCTAAAAAATATTAATTTTAATTAAAAATTTTAATTAAATTAATATTAGTAAATTATATTAAAAATTTTAAAAATAATAATAAATACGATTTTGAGAAAAAAAATAAAAATTGACTAAATTTTCATTAAACAATAATTAACGCCAAAATTGATCGTAAATAATTTCTTTGGAATTTAAAAAATAATTTCTAAATATAATTCTAACTCTCAAACCATAAGATTTTTAATCATTTGAATTTAATTTTCAACTAAAATAGATTTATTCAATTTTTAAATATGAAATAAATAGTTTTAGTCACCAGGGGCAGCTATGTAGATGACGTAGGGCATAAATTCTGATACCTTTATTGACTTGATGGCCTGGATGGATGGATGGATGGATGGATGGATGGATGGATGGATGGATGGATGGATGGAGAGATGGATGAATGGATGGATGGATGGAGAGATGGATGAATGGATGGATGGATGGAGAGATGGATGAATGGATGGATAGATGGAGAGATGGATGGATGGATGAATGGATGGATGAAAGAATGAATGGATGGATGGAAAAATAGATGAATGAAAAAATGAATAAGTCGATAAATGGATAGATGGTTGGATAGTTGGATGGATGGATGAAGGAGCACCTGGGGACTTAGGTCCAACAGGCACATCTTACCAGCTCCTATGCATTCTCTTACTGTGTCAAACTTGATGCCTGGATTGGTGGTATGGTGGAAATGATGGTGGTGTGATGGAATTGATTGGTGGTGTGATGGAATTGATGGTGGTGTGGTGGAATTGATGGCGATATGATGGAATTGATGATGGTATGGTGGAAACGGATGGGGGTGTAGCGGGGTTGATGATGGTATGGTGGAAACGGATGGGGGTGTAGTGGGGTTGATGGTGGTAAGATTCGAACTATTAACCAAAACTCTTCAAAAAAAAATTTCAAAAAAATGAAACTCCTTCAACTTTTGAGCCTCAAACTCTTTCAAAACTTCTCGAAATAACTCTCAGGAACTTTTTAAAACCATCCAAAAACCACCGAAAGAACAAATAAAAAACAAAAATCCTTCTAAACCCTCGAAAAACCACCCAAAACCCCCCAAAAACCCCCGAAAACCTTCTAAAAAACCACCCAAAACCTTTCAAAAAACCCCCCAAAACCCCCCAAAACCCCCTCAAACTAACCATAATAGTTTCCTTCGTACTCGCCATACTCTATGAACTTGTTCGAGGCGATATCTTGCACCATTTCGTCTGTGGTCACGTGCCAAAAGGTCTCTCCATTTTGTTCATCATCCTCCAGAGGACTGTTGGTGTCTTTGAGGGAAAGGGGAGAGATTGGAGGATGGAAGGATTGGGGGGGGGGAGGGGAAGGGGAGAGATTGGAGGATGGAAAGATTGGGGGGAAGAGGAGAGATTGGAGGATGGAAAGATTGGGGGGGGGGGGGGGAGGGGAAGATGAAAGTGGAAAAGTTGAAGGTTGGGAAATTGGAAAGGTGGAGCAAATTGCGATCGAAAGATGATTGTGGAGAGGTCATAAAGCCTCCAACTCCGGAAAACCCCAAACCTCAAAGAAAAACACTTCAAACTTTAAACACTCCAAAACCCACCATAAAAACCCAAAAAAAACCCAAGGTTACCAAAGGGTTTTTTTCGAACCACCAAAAGTCAAAAATAAAAAAAACTAAACCTTCCTCCAAAATCCCCCGAAAAACTCACGAGGGAGGACAGACCCGAACCTTTCGGGGTCAGCCCTTATGATTCGTTCTTTGAGGGTTCTTCGACCCACGCCCTGCGCCCCTATCAGCACCAAGGTCTTCCGGTGGAAGGGGGGCATACGTGCCACTTCCTCGTACACCACCAAGTCAGTCCTGTCGAAGTCTGGAAGAAAGGTCGGAGTTGTTTGGGTGGAGAAATGAAGGAAATAAGATTTATCGGTGAAGGAAGGTTAGGGGGGAAGGTAAGAGAATATTTTTGGGGGAGGAAGGACAAGATCCATGAGCCAAAGTTTGGGGAAAAAAGGTGATTAAAGGGGAAAGAATTTATGGGTGGAAGGGTGATTTACGGAAGGATGTTTATGGGGGGAATGATTTATATGGGGTGGGTGGGAAAATAAGATTTATGATAGGGTGGGAGGAAGATTGATGAGAGGAAGAGAAGGGAGGCTCAGAAGGGGAGGGGGGAGAGAGATTGATGAAGGGGAGGGGAGAGGAGAGAGATTGATGAAGGGGAGGGGAGAGGAGAGAGATTGATGAAGGGGAGGGGAGAAGAGAGAGATTGATGAAAGGGAGGGGAGAGGAGAGAGATTGATGAAGGGGGAGGGGAGAGGAGAGAGATTGGTGAAGGGGAGGGGAGAGGAGAGAGATTGATGAAGGGGAGGGGAGAAGAGAGATTGATGAAGGGGAGGGGAGAAGAGAGAGATTGATGAAGGGGAGGGGAGAGGAGAGAGATTGGTGAAGGGAAGAGAAAGGAGAATTCAATGGGGTGGGTGAAACACCTGTATTTTGTTTGGAATGGTACATCACTTTTTTTTTCTTTTTCCGAACGATGCCACACAACACTGAAAAATTTTTTTCATTCTTATTCAATTGAAATTATTGAAAAAAAATCTGTTAACAAACCATTTGAGTCAGTGTGCATAGATTGATAATGGACAATTTCTTTATTAAAAAACAGTAACAATATTTACACACACACATAGACATGGTTGAGCTATGCTTGAAAAATTATTTCACACGAAAAAGAGGTTTGTCAAAAAAACAAAAAAACGTACACCCAACCACACTTAAGATAAAAATGCTAAATACACCAAAAACCAGGCATCCACCCATCCAACAAACGCCCATCCAAACAAACACCCATCCAAACAAACACCAACCCCAACAAACACCCATCCAAACAAACACCCATCCCAACAAACACCCATCCAACAAACACCCGTCCAAAAAAACACCCATCCAAACAAACACCCATCCAAACAAACACCCATCCAAATAAACACCCATCCCAACAAACACCAACCCCAACAAACACCCATCCAAATAAACACCCATCCAAATAAACACCCATCCAAATAAACACCCATCCAAATAAACACCCATCCAAATAAACACCCATCCAAACAAACACCCATCCAAATAAACACCCATCCAAATAAACACCCATCCAACAAACACCCATCCAAACAAACACCCATCCAAATAAACACCCATTCAAACAAACATCCATCCAAACAAACACCCATTCAAACAAACATCCATCCAAACAAACACCAACCTCAACAAACACCCATCCAAACAAACACCCATCCAAACAAACACCCATCCAAACAAACACCCATCCAAACAAACACCCATCCAAACAAACACCCATTAAAACAAACACCTCAACCACCTCAACCAACGTGAGTTGTGAGTGTAGTCGTACTCTGGTCTCACAAAGGCCTTCCTCTTCTCCTCCAACTGCTGTGATGGAATCAAACCTGCCCTTTCTTCTGCACCTACCAGTTTCGCCTTGGTGGTGGGTGCTTTTGAGGTTTTAATGTGAAATAATTTTGGTAATGGTCTAGTGGGGGTTTGGTGTGATGTCTTTCTGATTCCCCCATGCACCTGATCTCAAACCAGTCATATCGAGTACCAGCTACTTGCTTCCTACCTAACTCACCAATCAATCCACCCACCCCAAATTAACTTTCAAAGCCC
>OX387262.1:915993-918493 GCA_947562095.1 Branchellion lobata | reverse complement strand
GAGGGAGGGTGGAAGAAGGAAGGGAGGGAGGGTGGAAGAAGGAAGAGAGGGTGGAAGAAGGAAGGGAGAGCGGAAGAAGGGAGGGAGGGTGGAAGAAGGAAGGGAGGGCGGAAGAAGGGAGGGAGGGTGGAAGAAAGAAGGGAGGGAGGGTGGAAGAAGGAAGGGAGGGAGGGTGGAAGAAGGAATGGAAGGAGGTTGGAAGAAGGAAGGGAGAGAGAGAAAGAAAAGAAAGAAAAAAAGAAAGAAAAATAAGTGAGAAAAAAGAGAAGATACAGAATGGTGGGGGTGAGGGAGAGAAAAAATGGTGGAAGTGAAAAAGAGAAAAAAAATGGTGGGGGTGTGGGGGAAAGAAGGGGGAGGTTGGGTGAAAATGGGGATGAGGGAAAAAATGAGAATGAGAGCATGGGAAAAATAGAACTATAAAAATGACAAAAATAAAAATTATGAGGCAGAATGAAAAAATAAAAAAACAAATAAGAAACCATAATACACTCAAAATATAAAACAAAGAATAATTTTAAAGATGATAATTTAATGAATAAATTAAAAAAAACAATACTGATGAATTAAATAATAAGAATGAAGAATATTAACATAATAAATTAAAAGATTAATTTAATAATAAATAATATAAATAATATAAATTGTAAATATTAATTTAATAATAAATAATATAAATTAAAGAGATTAATTTGATAATAAATAATATAAATAATGAAAGGTACAACCTGCTCCAGTCATTTGAGATGCCATTTCAGTTTTTCGTTAAGTTTTTAAAAACAAAATATATTTTTTAATCTACGTTTTATTCTTTTTATATTCTCCCAATTGCAGTTTTTTGTTTGAATAAATAAAAAAAACAAAACAAAAGTTAGTCTGGTGGCCTTCCACTTTGTTTTTCTTACAAGTTAATAAAAATAAAATCACAAATATCAACTTTTGCTTCACAATTCAGCCAAAAATTCAATTTTTTAAATTATTTTTACGAATAAAAACAAACAAAATCTTTTTATTTTCAATCGATTTTGCGAAAAACTCAAACTTTGTTTTGAATGTTTGGTTACCTGTTTTGCACAGGTGCGAATTCAGGTGAAGTTTGAAAGGTTTAAAAGTGAATTTGTTGATTAGTTTATTGATTAAATTATTAATTAAAGAACTTGAGTTTATGTTGAAATTCGAAAAACGTTATATGATGAAAATAAAAATTGAGAATTAAATCTTAGAAAAAAAAAAAAAAAAGGTTCAGTGACCTATGCACAAAAGCAATAAAACGAATCCAGAAATAAGTTACCATCGAGGATAAAACGCACAAACGCAGCTCAAAATCCGAAAAATGAACTGAAACTGCTTGAAAAACTGTAGAAAAATGAATTTTGTTGTTTTCAACGTTGCATTTTTGTTTTTATTTTGCTCAAAAACTCTCTTATCGATCCATCCAGACCAACTCATTGCAACCGATCTCTTGAACTTCAAGGAGAAGAAGGACTTTATTCAATCCCACCAACCCCTGGATACTCTCATCCTCCAACACCTGGCCGTCTATAACTTGCATAAAAGCAGAGATGGTGGTGGAACGAGGGATGGTGATGGTGATGGTGGAACGAAGGATGGTGGTGGTGATGGAACGAAGGATGGTGATGGTGATGGTGGAATGAAGGATGGTGGTGGTGATGGAACAATAGATGGTGGTGATGATGGTGGAAGAAAGGATGGTGGAACAAGGGATGGGGATGGAGAGGGGAGATATGGGGATGAGGAGGTGAGAGATGGAGCTGGAAAGAAAAATGTGGTTAGTAACCCAAACTCTGACTTTTCTTCTTCAACCCTTGCCGACCAATACTCTGTCCTATTGAAACTGGACCCGAGAGGGGGTCTTGGAAGGAAGGATGAAATGATTGGTGAAAAGGGTGAAAATGGTGAAAAAGATAGGGATAAAAGTGGTGGTAAAACTGAGGAGGAGAAGGAGGGAGATGGTGGAAGAATGAATAAAGTGGGATCTATGAAGTTTGGTGATGTAAAAAAAAGTGGGAAAATGAAGGTAAATGAGTGGGTGAATGAATGGGAAAGAGGTTTGAATGGCTTTCATGAATCTTCTGACGAAGCCATCCACAAAAAAGTCAAATTTGATGACAACATAAACAACGAAGCTGTCAAAAATGACGTCAACAACAATAACAACAACAAGAAAAATATCAACAACAATGACAACAACAATAACAACGTCAACAACAATGACAACAACAATAACAACGTCAACAACAATGACAGCAACAATAACAACATCAACATTGACAAAAATTTTGAAAAAATCATCAAAAAGTTCCGGCAGAAAAGAAGACGGAGGAGTGTGCCTGAACACAACATCCAGACAGTCAAGGTGACGAATGATTTTTAGATGTTAATCATTTTTGAACTTTCAAAAAATCAAGCTTCACATACTCCCAAGTACCCCCCTAACCCACCACCCAACCTACCCACTCACCCACCCAACCTACCCACC
>OX387262.1:868493-903493 GCA_947562095.1 Branchellion lobata | reverse complement strand
GTTGAGGATGGTTGAGTGGATGGGTTGAGGATGGTTGAGTGGATGTGTTGAAGATGGTTGAGTGGATAGGTTGAGGATGGTTGAGTGGATGGGTTGAGGATGGTCGAGTGGATGGGTTGAGGATGGTTGAGTGGATGGGTTGAGGATGGTTGAGTGGGTGGGTTGAAGATGGTTGAGTGGATGGGTTGAAGATGGTTGAGTGGATGGGTTGAAGATGGTTGAGTGGATGGGTTGAAGATGGTTGAGTGGATGGGTTGAAGATGGTTGAGTGGATGGGTTAAGGATGGTTGAGTGGATGGGTTGAAGATGGTTGAGTGGATGGGTTGAAGATGGTTGAGTGGATGGGTTGAAGATGGTTGAGTGAATGGGTTGAGGATGGTTGAGTGGATGGGTTGAAGATGGTTGAGTGGATGGGTTGAGGATGGTTGAGTGGATGGGTTGAGGATGGTTGAGTGGATGTGTTGAAGATGGTTGAGTGGATAGGTTGAGGATGGTTGAGTGGATGGGTTGAGGATGGTTGAGTGGATGGGTTGAGGATGGTTGAGTGGATGTGTTGAAGATGGTTGAGTGGATAGGTTGAGGATGGTTGATTGGATGGGTTGAGGATGGTCGAGTGGATGGGTTGAGGATGGTCGAGGATGGTTGGGTGGATGGGTTGGTTGATGGTTGAGTGGATGGGTTGAGGATGGTTGAGTGGATGGGTTGAAGATGGTTGAGAATGGTTGAATGGATGGATTGTTGGATGGGTTGGTGGATAAGTAGATTGATGAGTGAAGGCTCTTATGTTTAGAGATGGAGAAGAGATGGGAGGGTGGGTTGGGAATGGTTTGGTCAATTCGCTTAAACTTTTTTCAATAGTTATTTGAGCTGATTGTAAATTATTTTATACCCTTCAGTACTTGTTTGTTTTCACTCAGTCTTCTTCAGAACTTTTGCGCTTTTCTCAGTTTGGTTCCATCGTTTGCACGCTTTTTGGTCCTCTTTTACATCGACTATTCGTAACATTACGGTTTTTTGTTCAACACCTCTGGGCCTGCGGCATACTGATTAGACTATTCGCTATAAAGTGTGATCGGCTGAGCCCAGGTTTGAGTTCTAAAAGCGGCAACTCAATTAATGTACAGACGCCGTTCTAGAATGTCCAGTCCTCTAGTGGCCCACAGCGAGTAAAACCGTTTCCATGGGAGAGCCTTTGAACATGGTGCTAAAGGGCGCTAACAGATGTCTTGATTAGATTAGATCAGATTAGATTAGATTAGATTAGATTAGATTAGATTAGATTAGATTAGATTAGATTAGATTAGATTAGATTAGATTAGATTAGATTAGATTAGATTAGATTAGATTAGATTAGATTAGATTAGATTAGATTAGATAAGATTAGATTAGATTAGATTAGATTAGATTAGATTAGATTAGATTAGATTAGATTAGATTAGATTAGATAAGATTAGATTAGATTAGATTAGATTAGATTAGATTAGATTAGATTAGATTAGATTAGATTAGATTAATGACTCAATGAAACCATCAAATCTATGTTCCCAGACTTGCTGAAGGTAGATCTACTTGACTGGAAAATAACATTAAAAAATATTTTGAGATAAATAATCTCAATTCATGTTTGTTGTTAGCGTTTGTTGGCCTCGAAACTCTACGGGCCACCATAATAATATTCGTGTTTGTATTGTATTTTATTGTATTGTATTGTATTTTATTTTATTGTATTGTATTGTATTGTATTTATTTTTTTGTCTTTCATTGTTTTGTATTGTATTGTTTTGTTTTGTATTGTATTACAATACAATACAAAAACGAATATTATTATAGTGGCATCAACCCCGTAGAGTTCCGAGGCCAATTTATTTTATTGTATTTTATTGTATTGTATTGTATTGTTTTGTATTGTATTGTATTGTCTTGTATTGTATTGTATTGTATTGTATTGTATTGTATTGTTTTGTATTGTATTGTATTGTCTTGTATTGTATTGTATTGTATTGTATTGTATTGTATTGTATTGTATTGTATTGTTTTGTATTGTATTGTCTTGTATTGTATTGTATTGTATTGTATTGTTTTTTATTGTATTGTATTGTCTTGTATTGTATTGTATTGTATTGTATTGTATTTTATTGTATTGCATTGTATTGTATTGTATTGTATTTTATTGTTTCAATCATTGGGATGGGTTATGGCTTAACTGCCGAGCGCCCATATAGTGAATTTACTACTACTCAACCATCAGGAGTCTTCACGGTGTTTGCCTCCAAGACTGACAAGCATTCATGGATCATTGCCCAAATCAACCTCACCAGCATCTTCGGTGGGTGCAGTGGGGGAGGAGTTTAATGAGAAACTGAACCTTTTAAATGCAATTCAATGCTTTAAATGGAATTCATCCTCCTGAATTCATCTTTTTAAATGGAATTCATCCTTTTAAATGGAATTCATCCTTTCAAATGGAATTCATCCTTTTAAATGGAATTCATCCTTTCAAATGCAATTCATCAATTTAAATGGAATTCATCCTTTCAAATGCAATTCATCCTTTTAAATGGAATTCATCATTTTAAATGGAATTCATTCTATTAAATGCAATTCATACTTTTAAATGGAATTCATCCTTTCAAATGCAATTCATCCTTTTAAATGCAATTCATTCTATTAAATGCAATTCATACTTTTAAATGGAATTCATACTTTTAAATGGAATTCATCCTTTTAAATGGAATTCATCCTTTTAAATGGAATTCATCCTTTCAAATAGAATTCATCCTTTTAAAAGGAATTCATCTTTTTAAATGCAATTCATCCTTTTAAATGCAATTCATCCTTTTAAATGCAATTCATCCTTTTAAATACAATTCATCCTTTCAAATGGAATTCATCATTTTAAATGGAATTCATCCTTTCAAATGCAATTCATCCTTTTAAATGGAATTCATCCTTTTAAATGCAATTCATCCTTTCAAATGGAATTCATCTTTTTAAATGGAATTCATCTTTTTAAATGGAATTCAACCTTAATGGAAATAGTGGTACCGCCGCTTCCTAACAATAATAAAACTTGAAATAATAAAATTCATGAAAATAAAAAATTGAATTCATGAAAATACTAATAAAATAAATGAAAAAATAAAAACAAAATTAATAAAAATAAAAATAAAAATAAAAATAATTAATAATAAAAATAAAAATATTAATAATAAAAATAATAAAAATTAATAATAAAAATAACAAAAGTATTTGATGCCGTGCAGAGAGGGCGTGTGAGGAGGAGGATTACACCACGTGGGTTCCGTCAGACCACCCGAAGGTTGGTTGTTTGCTGGGCAGGAGGATGATCTATGAGAAGAAAAAGCCCTTTTCTCCATGCTTCAATGGTGAGGGGTGTTTGGGGGTTGTTTGCAGAAGGAGTGGGTTGTTTTGTAGAAGAAGTTTTTGGAGGGGGGCGGAGGGGAGGGGGGCGGAGGGGAGGGGGGGTTGTTTAGAGAAAGTTTTCTTGTAGGTGGGGGGGGGATGTTTAAAGAAAGTTTTTTTTGGGGGGGGGTTGTTTAAAGAAAGTTGTTTTGGGGGGGGGGGTGTTTAAAGAAAGTTGTTTTGGGGGTGGGGGGGGGGAGCGGGGAGATGTTTAGAAAGATTGTGTCGGGATCGAGGGATTATTCTGGCGTAGGCTTGAAAAGGTCGTTTTGCTGATGGATTTTGAATCCTTTTGGATTGGACTTTTGTTTAAAATCCTCAATAAAGGTTTTATTTCTTTGTTTCAAACCAAAAACTCCAAATGTTTCGTTGTTTTTAAATATGAGTCATCCAATTAATATTTTATTATTATTATTATTTCATTAAATTTTTATTATTATTGTTTCTAACACTCCCAAATGATATTTCCAGGCAGGAACTATGACAGAGATATCAGGGAAGAAAATTGCGCTTGTAAAATGGATGACTTTATATGGTGAGGAAATGGTTGAATCATGGTGGAAAAAGGGTGGAAATATGTGAGGAAAAAATGAAAATAGAGGAGAATTATGATAGAAATATGGAGGAATTATGGTGAGATTATGGTGAAAATTTGGTGAAAATAAGGGGGAAGTATGGTGAAAAAATGGTGAAAATATGGTGAAAATATGGTGAATCATGGTTGAAATAGGGGAGAAATATGGTGAATTATGGTTAAAAAAGGGGATAAAATGGTTAAAACCTGGTGAAAAAATGTGAAATAATGGTAAAAACATGGGAAAAAATGGTAAAAATTTATTTAAAAATCTGATGAAAATATGGTGAAATGTGGTGAAATGTGGTGAAATGTGGTGAAATGTGGTGAAATGTGGTGAAAAAATAAGTAAAACACGGTGAAAATATGGAGGCAATATGGTGAAAATATGGTGAAAACTTTTTGAAAATATGTGGGCAATATGGTGAAAATATGGGGAAAATATGGTGAAAATATAGTGAAAATATGGTGAAACTATGGTGAAGAAATGGTGAAACTATGGTGAAAACATGGTGGAACTATGGTGAAAATATGGTGAAAATATGAGTAAAATATGGTTAAAATATGGTGAAAATATGGCGGCAATATGGTGAAAATATGAGGGCAATATGGTGAAACTATGGTGAAAATATGGTGAAAATATGGTGAAGTGGTTTTATTTTTACTAATCGATTAAAATATTGAATTCAAAAGTTATTTAAGAAACAAAAGTTGATAAAGACGTATGTAATTTAAATTCGGAATTATATAATAAATAAATAAATAAATAAATAAATAAATAAATAAATAAATAAATAAATAAATAAATAAATAAATAAATAAATAAATAAATAAATAAATAAATAAATAAATAAATAAATAAATAAATAAATAAATAAATAAATAAATAAATAAATAAATAAATAAATAAATAAATAAATAAATAAATAAATAAATAAATAAATAAATAAATAAATAAATAAATAAATAAATAAATAAATAAATAAATAAATAAATAAATAAATAAATAAATAAATAAATAAATAAATAAATAAATAAATAAATAAATAAATAAATAAATAAATAAATAAATAAATAAATAAATAAATAAATAAATAAATGAATAAATAAATAAATAAATAAATAAATAAATAAATAAATAAATAAATAAATATTTTGAACTAATAGAAAAATAAATAAATACCTTTTCTGAATTACTGAATGGTTGATAAATAAATAAATTAATTAATTAATTAATGAACGAATGATGAATGAATGAATGAATGAATGAATGAATGAATGAATGAATGAATGAATGAATGAATGAATGAATGAATGAATGATTGACTGAATGAATGAATGAATGAATGAATGAATGAATGAATGAATAGATGAATGAATGACTGAATGAATGAATGAATAGATGAATGAATGAATGAATGAATGACTGAATGAATGAATGATTGACTGAATGAATGAATGAATGAATGACTGAATGAATGAATGAATGAATGACTGAATGAATGAATGATTGACTGAATGAATGAATGAATGACTGAATGAATGAATGAATAGATGAATGAATGACTGAATGAATGAATGAATGAATGAATGAATGAATGAATGAATGAATAGATGAATGAATGACTGAATGAATGAATGATTGAATGAATGAATGATTGAATGATTAAATTGATAATTAAATTACACAACAGCGATTACAACTTCGAGAGGAATCGAACCTCAGGTCTTTGCCACCAAAAGTACAGGTTGTATGGTCAACAGTACGCCTGTAGCTATGGCGACTACTACAACAGGACCAGGGGGTGGGTGGAAGTGTGAAGATTTTGGGTGGAAAAATTTTGGGGGAATAAAAAGTTTGGAGTTTGAGGTGAAATTGGGATGGGGAACTTAAGGTGAACAGATGAGAAGAATAATTATGAATTATTAATAAAAATAATTAAAATTAATATGAAAAAAATAAAATTATATTAAATTTAAAAAAAATTATGATAAATTATGAGAATAAATAAATAATAATAATAAATTATGAGAATAAATAAATAATAACAATAATTTATGAGAATAAATAAATAATAATAATAATTTATGAGAATAAATAAATAATAATAATAATTTATGAGAATAAATAAATAATAATAATAATTTAGGAGAATAAATAAATAATAACAATAAATAATGAGAATAAATAAAATAATAATAACAATAAATTATGAGAATAAATAAATAATAATAATAATAAATAATGAGAAGAAATAAATAATAAACAATGAAAAAAAAAACAATTTAATAATATAAAAAAGCTTTTTGCAGGTACCGCAAGGTAGCTTATGACACGTGTGAGGGGGGGATGGAGGAGGAGTTGAAGTTGGTGTTGAGTAATTGTCCTGTTGATGGTGGGAGGGGGGGGGAGATTGGGGGTGATGGATGTTGGAAGGGGGTTTGGGGGATGATGGGTGGGGGAGGGAGGATTGGGGAGATGATGGTGGGGGAAGGGGAAGTGGGAGAAGATAAATGGGGAATTGAAGAATGATGGGTGGAGGAAAAGGAATTGGAGGATAATGGGTGAGGGAGGCAGTTGGGGGATGTTGGGTGGGAGAGGGGGGATTGGGAGATGATAGAGAGGGAATTAGGGAGATGATGAATAGAGGGGGGGGGGTTAAAGGATGCTAGGGGTGGGGGTGGGGGTGGGTGGGGTGAAATTGTTTACCTTCCCCCATTACTGCTTTTTTGACCCCTACAGCCATAACAACACTTCTGTTTTTTGTTCCAAAAGTTTCCAAAACACCATTCTTCCTTCTCCTCACTCAAACCTTTGAAAATATCTCAAATTTATTTTTCAAAATCTTTAAACCTCACTCTGAAAAGACTTTCACTTGGAAATTTCAAACTTATTTCAAAATTTTATGCTCCAAAACACATAATACTCACGAACTTTAAAATTCTTAACTAAGTGAACACTTCCACACCCCAAAAAACCCAAACTGCAAAACCCCCAAACCCCAAAACACACAAACCTCAAAACCCCCAAACCTCAAAACCTCCAAACCCCAAAACCCCCAAACCTCAAAACCTCCAAACCCCAAAACCCCCAAACCCCAAAACCCCCAAACTCCAAAACCCCCAAACCCCAAAACACCCGAGCCCCAAAACCCCCAAACCTCAAAACACCCAAGCCCCCTAACCCCAAAACCCCCAAACCTCAAACCCCCAAACCCCAAAAAACCCAAGCCCCAAAACCCCCCACAGAGAACGATGAGTTTGTGTTGTTGGCGAACATGACAACGATCCACAAATTTTCTTTCCTCTACAACAAGACCACCACCATTCGAGTGCACAACCTCATGAACGTGGCGGCAGTGGAGTATGCCTACAAAGAAGATTGTGTCTTCTTCGCTGACAACATGTTCGATAGCATACAGGTTGTGGCTGGGTGGGTGGTGGTTGGGTTGGTGGGTGGTGGTTGGGTGGGTGGGTGGTGGTTGGGTGGGTGGTGGTTGGGTGGGTGGGTGGTGGCTGGAGAGGTGGCTGGGTGAGTGGTGAAGGGGTGGCTAGGTGGAGGGTGGTTAGAGAGGTGGCTGGAGGGATGGTGATTAGAAGAGTGGTGATTGGAGAGGTCCTGGTTAGAGGGGTGGTGGTTGAAAGGGTTGTGGTTGGAGGGGTGGTGGTTGGAAAAATGGTTAGGTGGTGGTGGTTGGAGGGATAGCTTGGTGGGAGGAGGGGGTGGTTCGGGAGCTGGCTGAAATCCAGGGGTTGTGGTAACTTAGAGTAAAGTTATTTGAATGGGGGAGTGGTTTTATGGTGGATGGTTCTATGGTGTGTGGAATGAGGTAAAATATGGGGGACGAAGTGCAAGAAAAATGGTGATGTGGAGTGGGTGATACAGGAAAGTACAAATGAGGAGCTTAATGAGAAAGAATGAACAAAGTAGAAATAGGTGTTGAAAGAGGAACAGATTGTGTATAGGAAAAAAGAGTGAAATATGGAAAAGGGGTGTGATGGAGTGGGAATGGCTGGACGAGTAGGGGTTTGTTGCACTGATACCGGCCCATGTTTCCTGTTTCTACCCATCCATCCATTCATCCTCTTACTCATCCATCAGCCTACTCATCCCATTTACTCATCAACTCAAATATCCACCCAAAAATCCCACAACCACTCCATCCACCCTCAGAGAATCTGTTTGAGGGAGGGGGATCTTGAGCAGAGAGTGATTTTGACTGAGAATATGGATCAGATCGAAAGCCTATGTTACGATTGGACTTCGAAACAACTTTACTGGCTAGATGTGGCTCACAAGAGGATAGAGTGTGTCAAACTGGATGGCGAAGATCGAAAGAAGAACGTCACAAAAGGATGGATAAAAGAAAAAGATGAGATTGGGGGAAGTGGAGAAAGGGTGGGGAGGGGGGGGAAGAGGGTGGTGGTTTTGGACGAGCTCATAAATCCCAGGTCTCTGGCCATAATGCCCACCAAAGGGTGAGTGAAGTTTGATAAGATTTTATCGAAATTTCGATTTAATTAATTAATTATTAGTTAATGAAAATTTTTAAAATCAAAATCCATCTCATCAAAGTTATCCCATTCAAACCTCATCCAAGTCACCCCAATTAACTCTCATCCAAGTCACCCCAATTAACTCTCATCCAAGTCACCCCAATTAACTCTCATCCAAGTCACCCCAATAAACTCTTAAGTTTCATTGGATGGAATCTATTTAAATCCCAAATTTCATCCATCCAAAATAAACCTTCCATGAAATTCCATTTGATTGGAGTAAATCGAACCATCAAACCAAGAAAATAAAGCTTAATCAAGTCCTCTTTACCATCTAATGAAACCCCCCAACCCACCCAACAAACCCCCCTCCCACCCAACAAACCCCCCTCCCACCCAACAACACCCCTCCCACCCAACAACACCCCTCCCATCCAACAACCCCCTCCCATCCAACAACCCCCTCTTTCCACCCAACAACCCCCCTCCCCCTTATCAACCCCCCCTCCCATCCAACAACTCCTCTCCCTCTTATCAACCTCCCTTCCCACCCAACAACCCCCCTCTCCCTTATCAACCTCCCTTTCCACCCAACAACCCCCCTCTCCCTTATCAACCCCTCTTTCCACCCAACAACCCCCTCCCACCTAACAACACCCAGTCAAATGTTCTGGAGCTGTTGGGATTCTGCCCAAAAAGGCACCATCCACAAATCCAACATGGCGGGCGGGAAGAAAACTCTGTTCTTTCAAACCACCCCTACCCTCAATTTCACAACCCCTTCCGGCTTGACAGTCGATGTTGACGATAAGCTGTACTTTATTGATGCCAAATCTGGAGTTATTGTTGTCTGCAACACGGAGGAAGGGGGTTGTGTAGTGTTGTACAGGCCTGTTGTTGTAGGCAAGGTTGGGGCGAAACAACAATACTTCAGTCTGGCTATCTTCAAGGTGCTTTGGAGGGTTCTATTGTTGGTGGGTGCTTTGGAGGGTTTTATTGTTGGTGGGTGTTTTGGAGGGTTCTATTGTTGGTGGGTGTTTTGGAGGGTTCTATTGTTGGTGGGTGTTTTGGAGGATATGGTTGTTGGTGGGTGTTTTGGGGGTTCTATTGTTGGTGGGTGTTTTGGAGGATATGGTTGTTGGTGGGTGTTTTGGGGGTTCTATTGTTGGTGGGTGTTTTGGGGGTTCTATTGTTGGGGGGTGTTTTGGAGGGTTCTATTGTTGGTGGGTGTTTTGGGGGTTCTATTGTTGGTGGGTGTTTTGGGGGATATGGTTGTTGGTGGGTGTTTGGGGGATATGGTTGTTAGTGGGTGTTTGAGGGATATGGTTGTTGGTGGGTGTTTGGGGGATATGGTTGTTGGTGGGTGTTTGGGGATATGGTTGTTGGTGGGTGTTTGAGGGTCATGGTTGTTGGTGGGTGTTTGGAGGATATGGTTGTTGGTGGGTGTTTGGGGGATATGGTTGTTGGTGGGTGTTTGGGGGATATGGTTTTTGGTGGGTGTTTGGGGGATATGGTTGTTGGTGGGTGTTTTGGAGGATATGGTTTTTGGTGGGTGTTTGGAGGATATGGTTGTTGGTGGGTGTTTGGAGGATATGGTTGTTGGTGGGTGTTTGGGGGATATGGTTATTGGTGGGTGTTTGGAGGATATGGTTGTTGGTGGGTGTTTGGGGGATATGGTTGTTGGTGGGTGTTTGGGGGATATGGTTGTCGGTGGGTGTTTGGGGGATATGGTTGTTGGTGGGTGTTTGGAGGATATGGTTGTTGGTGGGTGTTTGGAGGATATGGTTGTTGGTGGGTGTTTGGGGGATATGGTTGTTGGTGGGTGTTTGGGGGATATGGTTGTCGGTGGGTGTTTGGGGGATATGGTGGTTGGTGGGTGTTTGGGGGATATGGTTGTTGGTGGGTGTTTGGGGGATATGGTTGTTGGTGGGTGTTTGGGGGATATGGTTGTTGGTGGGTGTTTGGGGGATATGGTTGTTGGTGGGTTTTTGGGGGATATGGTTGTTGGTGGGTGTTTGGGGGATATGGTTGTTGGTGGGTGTTTGGGGGATATGGTTGTTGGTGGGTGTTTGGGGGATATGGTTGTTGGTGGGTGTTTGGGGGATATGGTTGTTGGTGGGTGTTTCAATGAATAGACTCATGAAAGACAGTGGGCTGCATTTTGAACTTGTTTTGTGGAAGAATCTTTCAACCTCACCCCGTTCCACCCACCACCCTATAGAACTACATTCTATGGACAGAGGCGGTGACGGGCAGTGTGAGAATGATTTCAAAGCAGACGAGAGAGAAAGGACAAGGAGCAAAAGTAAAAGATAAACAAGAAGAGGTGCCTCCAAGACCTCTCACCTTGTTACAAGGCTACCGAAATGTCCTCTCCCTCACTTCCATGCATGCCAGCTCCCAGAACGGTTGATGGGGAACAGGGTTGAGTGGAATAGAGAGGAATGGGTGTTTTGATAACTTTTGTGTTTTTATTAGTATAACAACAAAAAATCAATCTGGACCACACCACATCACACCACAACACGCCACCCCACAACACACCACACTACACCACACCACACCACACCACACCACATCACACCACACCACACCACACCACACCACACCACACTACAACACACCAAACCACACCCCACCACACCACACCACACCACACCACACCACACCATACCACACCACAACACACCACGCCACACCACACCACACCACACCACACCACAGACACATCGGCTTGTTCCAGCAATCCGTGTCGAGACATCAACTCTCTCTGTTTTGAAACTTCACCCAAAACATTCGCCTGCGCATGCGCACAGGGTTACATAGACACGAAAACAAAGAATCAAAACGGAAAAAAGAAAACGCTCCAAATGTATCTACTTTTTTTCTCATGAATTTTAAAGTTTTGTTATTTTTTTTGTTGAAAACTATTTTTTTATTTTTTTTATTTTTTGAAAGCTTAATATTCATTTTCATTTTTTTAAATTTTTTATGAAACAATGTTTTCATTAAAAATGTAACAATCATCATCACCATGACACACCATGTCACGTCACAGCACGCCACACTGAGCCACACCACTTTACGCCACGCCACACCAAACTTCATTACACCGCCCAAACCACACCGTGCCACACAACTACACCACACCACACCACACCACGCCACACAACACCACACCACACAACTACACCACGCCACACAACCACACCACACCACACCACACCACACCACGCCACACAACCACACCACATCACACCACACAACACCAAACCACACAACATCACACCACACAACTACACCACACCACACCAGACAACACCACACCACACAACACCACACAACATCACACCACACAACATCACACCACACAACTACACCACAACACACAACACCACACAACATCACACCACACAACTACACCACACCACACCACACAACACCACACAACACTACACAGCATCACACCACACAACTACACCACACCACACAACTACACCACACAACATCACACCACACAACTACACCACACCACACCAGACAACACCACGCCACACAACCACACCACGCCACACAACCACGCCACACAACTACACCACACCACACAACTACACCACACCACACCAGACAACACCACACCACACAACACCACACCACACCACACCACACCACACCACACCACACCACACCACACCACACAACACAACAGCTCAGATAGAATTTCTGTCAACAGCAGGGTGAAGTGTGAATGTCACAGTGGTATGAAGTTGGACGAGAAGGGATTTTGTGTTGTTGATGGTGAGATTTATTTTATTTTTATTTTTAATTTAATATTTTTTTATATTTTTTTTTATTTTGTTTTTTTTAATTCAATTATTTTACTTAGTTTTTTAAACACTTTTTTAGTTTTTTTAGGTGTTTTTCAAACAATTTTATTTTTTTTATTAATTAAGTTTAACTATTTCACTACTTCCACAACCAGCCACTCACATCCACAACCAGCCACTCACACCCACAACCAGCCACTCACATCCACAACCAGCCACTCCCATCCACAACCAGCCACTCACATCCACAACCAGTCACTCACACCCACAACCAGCCACTCACATCCACAACCAGCCACTCACACCCACAACCAGCCACTCACACCCACAACCAGTCACTCACATCCACAACCAGTCACTACTTCCACAACCAGCCACTCACATCCACAACCAGTCACTCACACCCACAACCAGCCACTCACACCCACAACCAGCCACTCACACCCACAACCAGCCACTCACATCCACAACCAGTCACTCACACCCACAACCAGCCACTCACATCCACAAACAACCACTCACATCCACAGCCAACCACTCACATCTACGAACAGCCACTCACATCCACAGCCAACCACTCACAGCCACAACCATTCACTCACATCCACAACCAACCACTCATATCCACAAACAACCACTCACATCCACAACCATCCACTCACATCCACAAACAACCACTCACATACACAAACAACCATTCACGTCCACAACCATCCACTCACATCCACAAGCGACCACTTACATCCACAGCCAACCACTCACATCCACAACCAACCACTCACATCCCCAGCCAACCACTCACATCCACAACCAACCACTCACAGCCACAACCAACCACTCACATCCACAGCCAACTCCAACTGCACTGGTGAGTTCACGTGCGCAAACAGGAGGTGTGTACCTTTGGCGTACGTGTGTGATCATGACAATGATTGCGGTGATATGTCCGATGAGAAGAACTGCTGTGAGGGGTGGTTGTGGTGGTAGTGGTGGTAGTGGGGGTAGTGGTGGTTGTGGGGGTAGTGGTGGTGGTTGTGGTGGTAGTGGTGGTGGTTGTGAGGGTTGTGGTGGTAGTGGTGGTTGTGGTGGTGTTGGTGGTTGTGGTGGTGTTGGTGGTTGTGGTGGTGTTGGTGGTTGTGGTGGTAGGGGTGGTTGTGGTGGTAGTGGTGGTGGTTGTGGTGGTAGTGGTGGTGGTTGTGGTGGTAGTGGTGGTGGTTGTGGTGGTAGTGGTGGTTGTGGTGGTGTTGGTGGTTGTAGTGGTTGTGGTGGTAGTGGTAGTTGTGATGGTAGTGGTGGTTGCGGTGGTTTTGGTTGTGGTGTTAGTGGAGGTTGTGGTGGTTGTGGTAGTAGTGGTTTTGGGGGTTGTGGTGGTTGTGGTGGTAGTGGCGGTGATGTTTCTGTAACTAGCATGCTTAATCCTTCTTCCTTAAATCACCCAAAATCACCCAAACCAAAACACCAACCTTTTGAAATAGCACGCGGAAATCTTTAAAACCACCCAAAACCACCCAACCCTATCCAATCCCACTCAACTCCACCCAGTACCATCCAAAATCACCCAAAACCACCCAACCCCATCCAATTCCACCCAACCCCACCCAAAACCACCCAACTTCATCCAACCCCACCCAACCCCACCCAAAACCATCCAACACCACCCAACCCCACCTCCAGCCTTCAGCTGCCCTAGTGACAGTTTCACATGCGACAACGGCAACTGCATTAAGAGGGATTGGGTGTGCGACCTTGCTAACGACTGTTTGGATGGCTCTGATGAAACCAAGCAAGCTTGTGGTGGGTGGTTTCATGGTGGTTTCTTGGTGGTTCTTTGGGTTTTCTTTGGGTGTTTTTTGGATGGTTTTTTGGGGGTTTTTTGGTAATTTTCTAGAATTTTTAGGGGTTTTTTGGGGGTTTTTTGGGGGTTTATTATTGGTTTCTTGGTGGTTATTTGGTGGCTTTTTTGGATTTTCTCGGTGGTTTTTGGGGGTTTTTAAGGGTTTTTTTTGGGGGTTTTTTGGTGGTTTTTTGGTGGTTTGACTTTGATGTTTATTTGTGGATGTGAGGAGCATTGCAGGCGCTTGTTTATTTAGGAGTGTTATTCTGTGTAGAAAGTGTAGAGGAGGTTTGTTGGATGTTAAAAGCGATAGATTCCTCCCAATTTTTTTCACGTTTATCCTAGCACCCCCCCCCCCTCCCTCATCCTCCTCCTCCCCAGAATATCTCAAGAACACCACCATATGCAAAGGTGATGAGTTCAAGTGCAGCTATGGGAAGTGCATTGAAAGCCAATACAGGTGAGAAGATTTTTTTTTTTTCATTCATTCATAAATTTTATTTTTCATTTTTTTCATATATTATTTCCAAATTATTTTTTTAATTTTTTTTTGAAAACCTGTCAATCACCTTTTTTTCGTTTCTTGTTGACAAGGAACGAAGTTTTTTGGTTTTGTTTGGACGTTTTGAGTGGCCTCGAAACTCTGCGGGGTTAATGCCACTATAATAATATTAGTGTTTGTATTGTATTGTATTGTATTGTATTTTATTGTTTTGTGTTGTATTGTATTTTATTGTATTGTATTGTATTGTGTTGTGTTGTATTGTACTGTATTGTATGGTATGGTATTGTATTGTATTGTATTGTATTGTATTGTATTGTATTGTATTGTATTTTATTGTATTTTATTGTATTGTATTGTATTGTATTGTATCGTATTGTTTTGTATTGTGATGTATTGTATTGTATTGTATTGTATAGTATTTTATTGTATTGTATTGTATTGTATTGTATTGTATTGTATTGTATTGTATTGTATTGTATTGTATTGTATTGTATTGTATTGTATTGTATTGTATTGTATTGTATTGTATTGTATTGTATTGTATTGTATTGTATTGTATTGTATTGTATTGTATTGTATTTGATAATTTACACTTTTCAGAAAAAAATTTCATGAATTATTTTTTTAATTTCCAATTAAAAAAAAAATTTTTTTTTTAAATTCAAAATAGCAAAAAAAACTAAAGTTTTTTTTCAAAACTCCTTCCAGATGTGACGGTGACGACAACTGCCACGACGGCAGCGATGAGTTGGGCTGTACTTACTGTGTGTACTTTGCAGTAACTTATTTTTGTACTTCCTGCTCCATGCAGTGATAATCCTCATTGCCCTGTTTATGAATTTGCATCTCGTTTGTACTGTCCGTTTTGTATAGTGAAAACTTCTTTATAGTATAATACCTTTTGTAGTATCTTTTGTATTAAAAACATTTTTTTTCCTGAAGTACTATGTTTTTGTACTGATTTTAATCATTTGTGATGATTCTTTTGTACTGTGAATGAATGTCAGTGGAATTCTTGCTCTACTATGTCCTGTCTCTTAGTGTTTTTCAGTACTGTGAGTTTAAAACCTCTTCAAACACCCACCCATCCTTTAAAACCTCTCCAAACGACCACCCCACTTAAACCCACCCCTATCCAAAACTTCACTAGACCACCATTCCACCCAAACTCCTCCCTCAAAACGCCACCCCACCGCCTCAGACACCACTAAGCAGCCATTCGCGTGTCAAAGCAACTACATGAAATGCGGTGTGGAACAGAGGTGCATTCCGTTGACATGGAAGTGTGATGGCAACAAGGACTGTTCTGATGGGAGTGACGAACAGGGATGTGCTAACGTCAAGTGTACTTCCGGTCACGTGAGGTGCCAAGATGGCCGACAGTGTGTAGTGTATTGGAAGTGGTGTGATGGCGAGGTTGATTGTTCCGATGGCAGTGATGAAAACCAGTGTTCCTATTGTGAGTTGGGGGGGGGGGGGGGTTCAGGGAGATTTGGGAGAGTTTGGGGCAGTTTGGGGGGGTGTGGGGGAGTTTGGGGGAGTTTGGGGGAGTTGGGGGAGTTGGGGAAAGTTTGTGGGGGTTTGGGGGAGTTGGAGATTGTGGTGTTTTGTTTGGGGGGCTGAGCTTGTGGGATATAGGGGTAGGAGTTTGGAGGATTTTGGGGGTGGGTTTGGTGAGATTGAAGAGAATTGGAAGAGAAAGAATAGAGTGTTTCATCATTGTGTAGTTTTCAAGGTTTTCAGAAATGACTGAAAAAGCAGCATTTGCTTTTTTCGCACGTTTTGAAGGCGCTATGGCCTGAGATGCTCTGATTTTTGTATGGTTGGCGGTTTTTAAAGGTTTTGTTTTATGAATCCATATGTTTTCAAAAAAAATTTAAACTATCTAAATCAACTCAAAAATAACTCCACCCACCGACCAATCACAACAGCCCGTACTACGCAAGTCCCGCCCCTCTGGACAACTCCTAAGGGATGTGCAAACGGATTCGCCTGTCAATCAGGAGAGTGCATCCAATGGGAAAGTTACTGTGATGGAATTAACGACTGTTCGGACTTCTCAGATGAAAAGACTTGTTGGTGATGGTTGTCTTTGTGGTTGTTTGTTTGTGGGTGTGGGTGGGGTTGTTTGTTTGTAAATGTGTGTGGTTGTTTGTTTGTAAATGTGTGTGTGGTTGTTTGTTTGTGGGTGTGTGTGGTTGTTTGTTTGTGTTTGGTATTGTTTGTTTGTGGGTGTGTATGGCATTGTTTGTTTGTGGGTGTGTATGGCATTGTTTGTTTGTGGGTGTGTGTGTGAGGTATTCTTTGCGTGGTTGTTTGCTAGTGTGTATTTTGTGTGGGGGTGAGTGCTGAATAAACTCCCACGAAACTCCTTCCATTTCAAAAACACAAAACCACTCCTTCCAAGCTTCACTCCATTTCACCTCAACGTCATCTATCTTCCCTATCATCCACCTCAAGACTCTCATATTTATTCGAATCCGTTCATCTTAAAAATCCCGTTATCTTTTTATTCCTTTTTTTATAGTCTTTGTTGAAGAAAATCCAGACAAAGACCGGAAATGGCACAAAACATGTTGGAAAATCAAAATGAAGGAAAGAATCAAATAGACAAAAACTTAAAATTAACAATAACTGAATGTCATAAGAACTGTCAAGTGTCTGTTGCAAGAGATCAAAAACTGACTATAGAATCAAATTTATGAATCTCAAAATTTAGAATTGGGTCATAGTTTATATTGAATGACTATTGAAGAATGTTTCATCAAATTAACCAAAACTGGAATGTTAAAAGGTTCTAAGAAATTCAAAAGCAGAATTGTCTATTAAATCAAATTAATAAGTTTTGAAATTTGAGAATTGAATCATATCTCAAAACCACAACAACTATTGCAGAGTTATTTCAAGTTATTTCTTCTCTTCTTTTATTTTCCTTCTCAGCCATTTCTTATATTCACAAGGAAGTTTGTCTGGATACCACAATTCCTTGAGATGCTTTCAACACTCGCTCACTTTCTTGTTTTTAAGTTGGCAAACGGTATTCTTGTAGCCGATTGGTTGACGATTTTACAGCAATGTCTTTTTCTTTCTCAGCCATTTCTCAACTTCACAGATAATTTCATTCAACTCAAATTCACACATCTGGATACCACAATTCCATGCCATGCCTTTCTCAAATTATTTACCTCCTTGCTGAGTAATTTGGCAAACAGTATTTATGTAGGCATTGGTTGACGATTTTACTGCAATGTCTGTTTTTCAAACGAGAAAATGCTGATTCGGCAATCTCTTTAAAATCTTTTCAGAATCTTCGTAATCAGCAAAAACTATAAGTCTTAGAGGAATTAACTTATTTATAACTAATATTTGAATCTTTAAATTTAAAACAGTAAATAAAAATATTTCAAATAAATTAAATTAAAGTAACGACCACACACACTTTCGCGACACCGGAAGCTTTTACTTCAAGTTCACTAAACTCTCCTTTCACATGAATTCCATCCACCTATCACCCACATCTTCCCAAGTTTCACCCACCCACCCCTCAAACCTCTTTCGAATTTCACCCACCCGCCCCTCAAACCCCCTTCAAATTCCACCCACCTACCCTCAAACCTCCTTCAAATCCACCCACCACCACTCAAACCCCCATCAAATCAACCCACTTACCACTCGAGCCCTTTCTTTAAATCCACCCACCACCACTCAAACCTCCTTCAAATTCCACCCACCCACCACTCAAACCTCCTTCAGATTCCACCCACCTACCACTCAAACCTCCTTCAAATCCACTCACCACCACTCAAACCCCTATCAAATCCACCCACTTACCACTCGAGCCCTTTCTTCAAATCCACCCACCACCACTCAAACCCCCTTTAAATCCACCCACCACCCCTCAAACCCCCTTCAGATTCCACCCACCCACCACTCAAACCCCCTTTAAATCCACCCACCACCACTCAAACCCCCTTCAGATTCCACCCACCCACCACCCAGGTAGCAATTGCAACCCTCCTGAGAGGTTTCGGTGCACGGATGGGGGGTGTGTACACAGCTTGTTGGTGTGCAATGGGAGGGACGACTGCAAGGATGGGTCAGATGAGCTGCAATGCAGTAAGTGGGGGGGGGGGGAGGGGAGGGAGGGTAAGGAGGGGTTGGGTTGGTGGAAGATTGGGTGAAGTTGGGGGATGGTGAGAATTGAGTGATGAATGGAGAAAAAAATGGGGAATGAGTGGAAAATTGAAAAATTGGAAAGTTATATTATAGTAAATTTAAATTAAAAGTGGATTTAATTAAAAATGAATTAAATTAAAAGTGAATTTAATTAAAAGTGAATTTAATTAAAAGTGAATTAAATTAAAATTGAATTTCTTTAAAAGTGAATTTAATTAAAAGTGAATGGAATTTAATGAAAGAAAAATTTAATTTACTTTAATTAATTAAACCACTTAATTAACCCCTCCTCCCAGACCGGACCACATTCGTGCCTCTGGGGTGCCGGGAAGGAATGGTGAGGTGTGAAGGTCAGGAGTACAAGCAGTGTGTACCTGAGTCATGGATCTGTGATGGAGAGAAGGACTGTAGAGAAGGATGGGATGAAAAGAATTGCTATGGTGGGTTTGGTGGGTGGGTTAAATGGGTTGGGTGGGTAGGTTGAATTGGGTGGGTTGAGTGAGTTGAGGTGGGTGGGTTGGGTGGGTTGGGTGGGTTGGGTGGGTTGGGTGGGTTGAGTGGGTTGGGTTGAATTGAGTGGGTTGGGTTGAATTGAGTGAAGTGGGTGGGTGAAAGGGGTTGGGTGGGGTTGGGGGAGAGGGGGGGGGGGGGGGGTTGGGTGGGTTGTGTGGGCTGGGTTGAATGGGTGGGTTGAGTGGGGTTGGGTGGGTTGGGCTGGGTGGAGAATTGTGGGTAGCACCAACAGTTACTCATTTTCTTGTGTCAATTCACCCCCTCATTCTCTCAATCACCCACTCATCCATTCACTTTTTCACTCATAGTTTCCCCCACCCACCTTCCAGACATCCCAGTTATGTGTTCAGCCGGTCTCTTCTCGTGTCTCTTCAGCAAAGCCTGCATCCTTCCCTCCCTCGTCTGCAATGCCAAAAAGGATTGTGTTGATGGCTCTGATGAACTCCATTGTGGGTGACACTTTAGGGGGTTTTTGGGAGTTTTTGGGGGTTTTGGAGAGTTTTTGGGGGTTTTGGAAAATTTTGGGGGGTTTTAGGTTTTTTGGAAGTTTTTAAGATGTTGGAAGTCTGAAGGGTTTAGTTAAAGTAACTATCTTTTTCATTTTTATTCTTTCACTTTTTTTACCCCGAAATAACCCAATCTTTAAAAACTCCCCAACTTCCACCCAAAAACCTCCTTCTTCCGAAAATAATCTCACTTCCCCCAAACCCTCTCCATCCCCCAACCCCCCAGGTGATGACCTTCCAGAACTGCCCTCTTCCTGCCGAGCAGACGAGCACGAGTGCGCGAGTGGAGGTTGCATCAGCAAGGCCCTCTTGTGTGACCAGAGGTGGGATTGCAAGGGAGGCAGTGATGAGGACAACTGTTCCTACGACAAGCTGGGTGGGTGGGTGAATGGGTGGGTGAATGGGCAGGTGGGTGGATGGGTGGATGGGTGGATGGGTGGGTGGGTGGATGTGTGGGTGGGTGGATGGGTGGATGGGTGGATGGGTGGGTGTGTGGGTGGGTGGATGGGTGGATGGGTGGATGGGTGGATGGGTGGATGGGTGGAGGGGTGGGTGGGTGGATGGGTGGATAGATGGATGGGTTGATGGGTAAGTGGGTAGATGGGTGGATGGGTGGATGGGTGTAGGGGTGGATGGGTGGATGGGTGGATGGGTGGAGGGGTGGGTGGGTGGATGGGTGGATAGATGGATGGGTTGATGGGTTGATGGGTAGATGGGTGGATGGGTGGGTGGGTTTTTGTGACAGCTGGCCTTGTAAACTTCCATTGTTTGAGGAAGAGTTTGGCGGATGAGTGTTTGGTTATTGTGTTGGAAACATTTTGGCTGGGAAAGATCTCACTCGCTTGTTTCAAGCTGGGTGGGGAATAAAAATAGTCTTTTTAATTTATAAATAGTCATTATTATTATTATTGTTTATTGTTATTACTAGTATTATTTTTTATTATTTATATTTTTATCATTATTATAATTATAATTATTTTTATTATTTTTATTTTTATCATTATTATAATTATTTTTATTTTTATTTTATTTCATTTTATTGTATTTTCATTATGATTCTTGTTTTTATTTTCATTATTATTTACCCAATAGATGTTCATAAACCAGACTTTCACTCTGTAATGCTACCAACACCAAGACATGACGCCTGACTTCGAGGTGACCAACACCACAAGCACATCCATGGTGTTCGAGGTGACGAGGCTGAAGGGAGAGGTCAAGGCGGGTGAACCGATCATCATGATGTTCACTGTGGGGTGAGGAGGAGGGGGGATGAAGGAGTGAAGGGGAGGGGGGGGGGATGAAGGGGTGAGGGGGAGGGGGGTGAAGGGGTGAGAGGGGGGGTGGTTGGGGTTGGAAGGGGGGGGGTTTGGGTTTATTGAATGTTGTTTGTTTGCTAAGTGGTGGGGCTGTGGAGGAAGAGGGTGGGGTTGTTTGGGGTTTCTTGTGGGGGGGAGAGGGGGGGGGTGGAGATTCACATACAGAATATTTTTATGGAGAGGTGGTCGGAAGCGATCATTTGTGAGAGATTGTTTGAGAAACCAACACAACTACCACCAATGCCAACCTAACTTTAACCACCACAAAAACCACCACCAAACAACTACAATAACCACCACCCCAACCACCACTGCTACCCCAACAACCACTACCGCCACCACCCCAACAACCACTACCGCCACTCCAACAACCACTACCACCGCCACTCCAACAACCACCACCACTGCCACTCCAACAACCACCACCACCGCCACCCCAACAACCACCACCACCGCCACTCCAACAACCACCACCGCCACTCCAACAACCACCACCATCATCACTCCAACAACCATCACCACTGCCATCACTCCAACAACCATCACCACTGCCCCTCCAACAACCATCAACATCACCCCAACAACCATTACCACTGCCCCTCCAACAACCATCACCACCACTCCAACAACCACCACCATCACCACCACCCACAACCATCACCACCACTCCAACAACCACCACCGCCACTATAACAACCACCACCACCACTCCAACAACCACCACCATCACAACCACCCACAACCATCACCACCACTCCAACAACCACCACCATCACCACCACCCACAACCATCACCGCCACCACCCACAAAAAAACACACCCCCCTCACAGAACTATATCGAAAGCCATCATTAGATCGAAAACCATCACCATCTCCTCGTTACCATCGCAACAAACAGTCACCAACCTTCAGGCCAACACCCTCCACCACCTCATTCTCACCTTTTCCTACAAAAACAAACTTTCTAGAAAATTCACTCAAACCTTTGAAACTTCCGGAAGTGAGTTATTGTGTCTTATTTATTTTTTTGTTACTTCGTTGTTTTTTAATTTTTTTTTCTTTTTTTTCTTTTTTGTTGTTTTTCTAGTTTTGAATCTTTTATTATTTTTTTCATTAAATTTTTTTCATTTCATAACTTTGAGAATCTGAGATAGAATTACCGCTCACTACCAATTTTTCTCTATTTCCTCCCATTTTCTCTATTTCCTCCCCTTATCACCCCATTTTCACCCCATTTTTACCATATTTTTACCCCATTTTCACTCCATTTTTACTCCATTTTTACCTCATTATTACCCCATTTTTACCTCATTTTTACCTCATTTTTACCTCATTTTTACCCCATTATTACCCCATTTCCACCCCATTTTTACCCATTATTACCCCATTTTTACTCCATTTTCACCCCATTATTACCCCATTTTTACCCATTATTACCCCATTTTTACTCCATTTTCACCCCATTATTACCCCATTCTCACCCCATTTTAACTCCACCCTTCCAGCCAGTTTCACCCCTTTTCCTCCTCGTAACCTCTCCTATTCCCTCTTCCACACCCCACACGATCTCTCCATCAAGTTGTCATGGCAACCACCAGCCGTCATTGAAAGCAACTTCTATAAGCTCCAATACAGAGTGAAGGATGTTTTCATTACAAATTAATTTTTTTAATTAGAAATATAATACTAATAATAATAATAATAATAATAAATTATTTTATTATTTTTAAATATAATAATAAAAATAAATCGTTTCAGTATTACAAAATTAATATTGTCAAGTCATCCTACTAATTAAAAATATAATAACAATTTATTTCACTAATTGGTGACAAAATAATAACTATGTTTTTAATTACTTAAAAACATAATAATTAGTATTTATTCTGTTTTTTTTCAATTATTCTATTTATTTATTTAATTATAAAAACATAAAAATAATACATAAAGATATTAATAAATTAAAAATTATCTTGAAACTTAATTGATTATTCAATTAATATTCCTAATTAGTTGATATTCTGAATATTTTAATTTACCTTCTCAACCCCTTCCTCACCTCCTCACCACATCACTACCCACCTAACCCCTCCACCCTCCTCCCCACCTTCTCACCACATCGCTACCCACCTAACCCCTCCACCCTCCTCCCCACCTTCTCACCACATCGCTACCCACCCAACCCATCTCTCTACTCTTCTCTCCACCTCCTCACCACATCACTACCCACCCAACGCATCACTCTACCCCCCTCCCCACCTCCTCACCACATCACTACCCACCCAACCCATCTATCTACTCCCCTTTCCATCTCCTCATTCCATCACTTCCCACCCCACCCTTCTCCACCCCCTCTCCACCCCCTCTCCACCTCCTAACCCCATCACTACCCACTCAACCCATCTTTCTATCCCCATTTTTTACCACATAACTAACCACCAATTTCCCACCCCCAAAGGTTAGTCTAATAGACAAAACCCCCAAAACGTCCACCAACTCCACCAACTACACACCGAGAAGCCTCTACACATACAACACCCACATGGAGTTGAACGGGAATCATCTCTTACTGGGACATTCGTATGACATTAAGGTTTTTGGGGGTTTTTAGAGTTTTTTGGGTGCTTTGGGGTGTTTTCAAAAATTTTTGGGTGTTTTTGAAATGTTTGTGGTGTGTTTTGGGGGTGTTTTTGGGGTGTTTTGGGGTGTTTTCAAAAATTTTTGGGTGTTTTTGAAATGTTTGTGGTGTGTTTTGCGGGTGTTTTTGGGTGTTTTGGGGTGTTTTCAAAAATTTTTAGGTGTTTTTGAAATGTTTGTGGTGTGTTTTGCGGGTGTTTTTGGGTGTTTTGGGGTGTTTTGGGTATTTTTTTGAGAATGGTTTTTGAAGAAATTGTCGTAGGCACTTGGGGGGACGTTTGTTGGAAAGATTTGTTTGATTATTTTGTTGGGATTTGCAAAGGAAATGTTTCTTTGGTTTAAAAATTTGTGAAAATTTTTTTTTTTATAGGTTGGGGTTTAAGGGGGGTTAAAATATGTTTTGGTGATAAGAGACACTTATTGAGGAAAGAGGCTTTGTTTGGTTGGAGGGTGTTTGAGGGTTTGGGGGTTTTTGGGGGTTGGGTCGTTGCTAGATAGGTTTATGGGGGTTTGGAATGAGCTGAATAGTAATATTCGGCATTATGACAACCATGTTTTATGATAAGATCTGTTAACATAATGAATGATAATAATAATAATTATTATTATTATTTTATTTATTTTATTTTAATAATTAATAATATAATTTTTATTAATAATTTAATAATTTTAATTTTTATAATTCTCCACAACCACACCACTCCCAGGTTTATGCCTTCTCCACAAGCATTAGTGATCCTTCCAACACCATCAACATTCTTTATGAATCCTCTTGCATCAAACTACAATCTTCTTCCTCTTCCTCCTCCTCATCACCACCTTCCTCCTCGTTCCTCATAGATCTTGCACATGCCTCCAAGAAATATAGCCATGAAACCTCATTACAGTGGTTCCTTCCCCAACAGACCCCTGTTTATCTCTACAAACTCCGCATCAGTCGCTTGAAAACCAAACTTGGTGGCAGTGGCAGTGGTGGTGGTGGCGGTGGTGGCAGTGGCGGTAGCAGTGGCGGTAGCAGTGGCGGTAGCAGTGGCGGTAGCAGTGGCGGTAGCAGTGGTGGTGGCGGCAGCAGTAGCAGTGGTAGTAATAGAACCACCAAAGACACAAACTTGAGATTTGATCGATTTGACGTGGATAAAGAAGAGGAAGAAGACCAAGAGTACAAGAATTTTTTCGGTGATGATAATGATACCACCACGTGGACTTTGAAAGTGGCATCGTCACGTGATGAGGCTTGTAAGAAGGGAAAGTGTACGGTTGAAGGTGGGTGGTGTGGTTGGTGTGGTGTGGTGTAGTGTGGTGTGGTGTGGTGTGGCGTGGTGTGGTGTGGTGTGGTGTGGTGTGGTTGGTGTGGTATGGTGTGGTGTGGTGTGGTGTGGTGTGGTGTGGTGTGGTGTGGTGTGGTGTGGTGTGGTGTGGTGGGGTGTGATGTGGTTATTGTGATGTGATGTGGCTGGTGTGATTACTGTAATTTGGTGTGTTTGGTGTGGTGTGGTGTGGTGTGGTGTGGTGTGGTGTGGTGTGGTGTGGTGTGGTGTGGTGGGGTGTGGTGGGGTGTGATGTGGTGTGGTGTGGTGGGGTGTGGTGGGGTGTGATGTGGTTATTGTGATGTGATGTGGCTGGTGTGATTACTGTAATTTGGTGTGTTTGGTGTGATGTGGTTGGTGTGGTGTGATGTGGTGTGGTGTGGTGTGGTGTAGTGTGGTGTGGTGTGATGTGGTGTGATGTGGTTGGCGTGGTGTGGTTGGTGTGATGTGGTGTAGTGTAGCAGGGTTTAGCTGATATATTTACACAAGTTTCAGCCAACACACCCAAAATGTTTTACCCAAACATCAACCAAAACCACAGTTTAAATCCAATTCAAAACTCATCCAATCTCCACCCAAACTTTCCTTTCTAGTTATGGGCTTAAATCCATTCTCGGTCTACATGGTCGAGCTGTGGGCCGATGGCAGTGATGGTGTGGTGGCTGGCATGTGTGACGAACAGGCTCTTTTCATCCTCACTCCTGGTGACTCTTGGGTGTTGAGTGGTTGAGGGGGTTGTTGAGTTGGAGTGAGTTGGGGGTGGTTTTTGGGTAGAAGTGTTTTTTGGGTAGAGGTGGGTTGGGAGTGGTTGTTGGGTAGGAGTGGTTTAAAGGGGTTTGTTGGGTAGGGGTGGGTTGAGGGTGGTGTTGGTAAAAGGTTGAGTTAGGGGTGGTTGCTGGGTAGGGGGTGGGTTGGGGAAGGTTGTTAGGTGTGGTGTAAGAAAATTGTTAGATGTGTGTTTGGGGTACATTTTTGGGTGCGTTAGTGGAAGTGTTCGGTGGGTAGAATGAGTGTTGGGTAAATGTTTAAAGTACTGCTCTGGAGGATGGATAGAAACTCTGAAGGGGTGGGTTGGGTTGTTGGAACTATGAGGGGGTGGGTTGTTGAAACTATGAGGGGGTGGGTTGGGTTGTTGAAACTATGAGGGAGTGGGTTGGGTTGTTGGAACTATGAGGAGGTGGGTTGGGTTGTTGGAACTATGAGGGGGTGGGTTGGTTTGTTGAAACTATGAGGGGGTGGGTTGGGTTGTTGGAACTATGAGGGGGTGGGTTGGGTTGTTGGAACTATGAGGGGGTGGGTTGGGTTGTTGGAACTATGAGGGGGTGGGTTGGGTTGTTGGAACTATGAGGGGGTGGGTTGGGTTGTTGGAACTATGAGGGGGTGGGTTGGGTTGTTGGAACTATGAGGGGGTGGGTTGGGTTGTTGGAACTATGAGGGGGTGGGTTGGGTTGTTGAGACTATGAGGGGGTGGGTTGGGTTGTTGGAACTATGAGAGGGTGGGTTGGGTTGTTGGAACTATGAGGGGGTGGGTTGGGTTGTTGGAACTATGAGGGGGTGGGTTGGGTTGTTGGAACTATGAGGGGGTGGGTTGGGTTGTTGGAACTATGAGGGGGTGGGTTGGGTTGTTGGAACTATGAGGGGGTGGGTTGGGTTGTTGGAACTATGAGGGGGTGGGTTGGGTTGTTGGAACTATGAGGGGGTGGGTTGGGTTGTTGAAACTATGAGGGGGTGGGTTGGGTTGTTGGAACTATGAGGGGGTGGGTTGGGTTGTTGGAACTATGAGGGGGTGGGTTGGGTTGTTGGAACTATGAGGGGGTGGGTTGGGTTGTTGGAACTATGAGGGGGTGGGTTGGGTTGTTGAAATTCTGAGGGGGTGGGTTGGGTTGTTGAAACTCTGAGGGGGTGGGTTGGGTTGTTGAAACTCTGAGGGGGTGGGTTGGGTTGTTGGAACTATGAGGGGGTGGGTTGGGTTGTTGAAATTCTGAGGGGGTGGGTTGGATTGTTGGAACTATGAGGGGGTGGGTTGGGTTGTTGGAACTATGAGGGGGTGGGTTGGGTTGTTGGAACTCTGAGGGGGTGGGTTGGGTTGTTGGAACTCTGAAGGGGTGGGTTGGGTTGTTGGAGTTCTGAGGGGGTGGGTTGGGTTGTTGGAACTATGAGGGGGTGGGTTGGGTTGTTGAGACTATGAGGGGGTGGGTTGGGTTGTTGAAACTATGAGGGGGTGGGGTTGGGTTGTTGGAACTATGAGGGGGTGGGTTGGGTTGTTGAAACTATGAGGGGGTGGGTTGGGTTGTTGGAACTATGAGGGGGTGGGTTGGGTTGTTGAAACTCACCCAATTAGCAAACTCCTCAAGTAACTGATTGCCCAATTCATCTACCATTCTTCACTCAACCTCTCAATTGACAACACATCCAATTAACTGGATAATCAAATCTTCATTTTTTATTTTAATTATTTAATAAACATGCCAATCAGCTGTTGATCCAATTAACAACTTAATCAAGCAAGAACCCAATTAACCAATTACTCAGCCAATTAAATTAATTAAACTCTATGGGACCAGGAAAGCAACAAGCAGTGCAGAAGGAGCTGGTCTTTGTCTTGACGCCCCTAGATAACTCCGTCGATCTCATTCTCCGCAACCTCAACCAATTCGGCCTGCCCTCTTTCGTCAGAAAAATTATTTTTTATTATTTTTATTTTTAAGTTTCTAAAGTTTTAAAGTATTTTTGTTAATTGAGAAAAAAATTGTGACTTATTTTTACTTTTAAAAATATTTTAAAAAAATTATTTCAGAAATTATTTGATTTTTTCTTTTTTAATTATTCCATTGCTTTCGATATTTTTTTGTTTAATTTTTTTAATTTAAAAAATTATTTTTTCGTTTTTTTTTTCATTTTTTGTTCTTTCACTGTTGAAACTTTCACAAAAAAACCCAAAACCACCACCACCACCCCCCCACAGACGGCAGAAGTAAGATACGGCCAATTCGGCATAAAAAACGTGAAAAAAAAAGTTTTCAGTTACCCGACAGAGGGCATGCCTTGGAAACTGACTCACCTGCCATCTTGCGAACGAATTTGTGTTGACGTTTCTATAGTAAAACCTTTCAGAAACCAGCCCTCCAAAGTGGTGTGTGTTGAAACACGTGATGGTGAGGAGGGAGGGGGGGGGGGATGAAAGGGTATGAGGGTGGGTTTGGGTGGGGGTGATAGGGTATGATGATGAGTGTGTGGGGGTGAAAGGGTATAAGGGTTGGTCTGGGGTGGAGGTGAATGAGTATGAAGGTGAGGTTGGAAGGGGAGAGAGGGTGGTTTGGATTTGTTTTTTAGTTAGTTGTTTGTACGGGCTGTTGAGTGAGCTTCCGAAGATAGTGCAGAAAGCACACAAACAGCAAAACTCCAACAGCAAAGAACAATCTAGAAGCGCCGAAAAGGTTTTTATTGTGGAAAAAGGCAGTAGCACGTGACAGGACCAGGGTGGATGTGATTGTCCAATGGCAGCCCCCCTGTACCCCCTACCCCTCCGTGAGTGGGGGCTTTGAATAGTTTTGGATGGTTTGTTGGTTTTCTGGGTAGATTGAGTGTTTAGGGTTTTGAAGCAATTTGGGATTTTGAGTTTTTTTTAAAGATTTTGCTGGTTTTGAAGTCTCAAATTGGTTTTTCTAAATACTTTTTTTAGAGTTTTTTATGGTAGTTTTGCAAACGTTAATGTGGGTTTTGACATTTTCTGTTTCAAAATTAATTAATTCACTTTTTAATTGAATAAATGAACAGGTAATCAGGTAATTAGGAAACGCATTAGTTATTAACGTGGCCAATCAATCTACAGAAATACACCATAGTGGTTGACCTGCTGTCTGAAAACAATCGCTCTGACGTCATTAGATCCAAAAAATACGAAATGGAGGATGCGGTGGGATTGAAGGTTGGATGGATGGATGAACGGATGAATGGATGGGTGGTTGGATGGATGGTTGGTTGGATGGATGAACGGATAGATGAATGAATGGATGAATGAATAGATGGATGGATAGATAAATGGATGGATGAATAGATGAAGGGATGGATGGATGGATGAAGAAATGGATGAATGGATGAAAGGATAGATGGATGGATGAAAAGATGGATGGATGGATGAAGGGATGGATGGATAGATGAAAGGATGGATGGATGGATGAAGGGATGGATGGATGGATAAAAGGATGGATGGATGGATGAAAGGATGGATGGATGGATGAAAGGATGGATGGATGGATGGATGTATGGATGGATGGATGAAAGTATGAATGAACAAAATTATCCTCTTAAACATCCACCCATCAACTAACCCCCAACAACCTCTGAACCTTTCCTCTAACCCCCCTCCATGAAACCAACTCCCACCCAAAAGACTCACATTCACCCACAAAACCACCCATTTGTAAAGCCACCCAACCTTAAAACCGATTCCCGCCCATGAAACCTCTGAACCTCCCATAAACCTCTATAAATTTCCCATAAGCCACCCTGAACCACCATAAACCCCATAAACCACCATAAACCACCATAAACCACCATGAACCCCATAAACCCCCATAAACCACCATAAACCACCATAAACCACCATAAACCACCATAAACCACCATGAACCCCATAAACCACCATAAACCACCATAAACCCATAAACCACCATAAACCACCATGAACCCCATAAACCACCATAAACCACCATAAACCACCATAAACCACCATAAACCCATAAACCACCATAAACCACCATAAACCACCATAAACCCATAAACCACCATAAACCACCATGAACCCCATAAACCACCATTAACCACCATAAACCACCATAAACCTCATAAACCACCATAAACCTCATAAACCACCATAAACCTCATAGACCTCTATGAATTTTCCATAAGCCCCCATAAACCCCCATAAACCCCCATAAACCCCCATAAACCACCATAAACCACCATTAACCCCTATAAACCCCCATAAACCCCCATAAACCCTCATAAACCCCCACCACCCTTCAAAGGTGATAAGGCACAAGCTGGAGGGCTTGTACCGGGGCCACCACTACAGGGCGGTGGTGAGGAGGACTCCCAATGGAGGCGTTTCAGAAACCATCTCTTTCGAGACTGGTCTCTTCATCAAAACTTCAATTCTTATATTTTTCTTAAATTTTTTATTTCACCTTTTTTCTCATTTTTACCTTTTTTTAAATTTACAAAAAAGATTTTTTTCTCAATATCAATTTTTTTGCGTCATTTACAAAAAAATGTTTCAAGGATATTATTTTTATTTTTTTTTATTGAAAGTTTTTTTTGAACTTTTTTCGAATTTTGCATTTTTTAAAGAATAATTTATTTTTTTATTTTTCTCTGAACGAATAAATCTTTTGGTTGATTAATCGTCTTTTGTTTTTTTTTATTTTTTATTTTTTTTCAATACAGTTTCTTGAAAGCCTTTAAAATGAGTTTACCACTCAGTTCATCACTTCCAATTCTAGCCTCCTTTTTCCCCTCTTCACCCCCTCCCCCCCCCCCATCACCCTATCCTCCCTCTCTCACTAACCCACTTTTTCCTTTTTACACGTTTCCATCCCTCCCCCATTTTTTCCATTCCTCTGGCACCTTTTCACCCACCCTTCTTCCCCCCAACCCTTCTTTCCACCCACCCCTCTTTCCACCCACCCTCTTTCCACCCACCCTCTTTCCACCCACTCTTCTTCTCACCCACCCCTCTTTCCACCCACCCTTCTTCTCACCCACCCCTCTTTCCACCCACCCTTCTTCTCACCCACCCCTCTTTCCACCCACCCTTTTTTCCACCCACCCCTCCTTCCACCCACCCTCTTCTCACTCACCCCTTTTTCTACCTACCATTATTTCCTTCAACAGATCCCTATCCTAGCCCCACCCACCTTCGTTACGAGTTGTTGATAAGCGAAGCTGCTCTCTTCATCCTCCGGTGGTCTGAACCATTAAATGAACTGCCACCCGTCTATGTGGGTGTTTGGGGGTGTGGGGATGTTTGAGGGGTGTGGGGTGTTTAGAAAGTGTTTGGGGAGTGTAGGGGTGTTTTGGGGGTGTGGGTGTGTTTGGGGGTGTAGAGGTGTGGGGGTGTTTGAAAGGTGTGGGGGTGTTTGGGGATTGTGGGAAAGTTTGGGGAGTGTGAGGGTGTTTGGGGGGTGTGAGGGTGTTTGGGGGGTGTGAGGGTGTTTGGGGGGTGTGAGGGTGTTTGGGGGTGTGAGGGTGTTTGGGGGGTGTGAGGGTGTTTGGGGGGTGTGAGGGTGTTTGGGGGGTGTGAGGGTGTTTGGGGGGTGTAAGGGTGTTTGGGGGGTGTGGGGGTGTTTGGGGGTGTGAGGGTGTTTGGGGAGTGTAAGGGTGTTTGGGGGTGTGAGGGTGTTTGGGGGGTGTGGAAGTGTCGAAGCGTTTGGGGGGTGTGGGGGTGTTTGGGAAATTGTGTGGGTGTTTAGGGCGTGTGGAAGTTTTTAGAGGAAGTGGGGTGTTTGTGGGGTTGTGGGGGTGTTTGGAGAGTGTGGGTTTTTTCGAGGTATAGGGGTGTGTGGGTGTTTAGGGTGTGTGAAGGTGTCTGGGGTGTGGGTGCGTTTGGAGTTTGTGGAAGTGTTTTGGAGGTGTGAGGGTGTTTGGGGGGTGTGGGGGCGTAGAGGTGTTTGGGGGGTGTGGGGGCGTAGAGGTGTTTGGGGGGTGTGGGGGCGTAGAGGTGTTTGGGGGGTGTGAGGGTGTTTCTGAGGTGTTTGGGGGGTGTGGGGGCGTAGAGGTGTTTGGGGGGTGTGGGGGCGTAGAGGTGTTTGGGGGGTGTGGGGGTGTTCCTGAGGTGTCTTTAGGATATTTATTTTTTTATTTTTAGGTTCTTTAAATAGTTTTTCGGATTTCTTTTCAAAGAGTTTTGGTTTTGATGGGATTTCATCAGTTTTTTTTGTATTTTAAGGGTGTTTTTATGATTTCAACTGTATTCCAAAAAATATTTTGCTGGAGTTTTTTCTCTGCTGTTTCAGAAAAGGATGCAGGTGAGTGTCAGAAAAAGAGTTTATTGATTTTGCAAAGAGAGAAGCAGTTTGGTTTTTAGGAGTGAAAGGTGTTCTTGTTATAGAGGAAGAAGGGTTGGGGGGTTTTGGGTGATAAAAAAAAGAAAAAAAGTGGAAAGTATTCCGAAAAAACAAAGGTCCGACTTGGCGAAGTGGTCGGAAAGGGTGGGTGTGTATTTGGTACACCGAACATCGATATGTACTTCTATGCTACACAGTCTATGCTCCATACACCGATATCACTTCATATATACCAAAATAATCCCTCCCAGACCTATGAAATACACATGTCTAAGGACTTCAGATCGAAAGGGAGGTTGGCGTCCTTCAGCCTCCTAGCCACCACCAACGCCACCACCTACATTACCATCAATGAGGTTGACCCATCTGTGGAAAGCTCCTTCAAAGTTTGTGTTTTTATTATAACGTGATTGCCCACTACTAAGCCATAAGTGCATGCTCACATCCACCATCCCCCCCACTCCCACACCACCATCACCATACCACCAAACCACATCAAACTACCACTGCACCATAACCACCACTACACCATAACCACCACTACACCATAACCACCACTACATCATAACCACCACTACACCATAACCACCACTACATCATAACCACCACTACACCATAACCACCACTACACCATAACCACCACTACACCATAACCACCACTACACCATAACCACCACTACACCATAACCACCACTACACCATAACCACCACTACACCATAACCACCACTACACCGTAACCACCACTACACCATAACCACCACTACATCATAACCACCACTAAACCATAACCACCACTACATCATAACCACCACTACATCATAACCACCACTACACCATAACCACCACCACACCATAAACACCACTACACCATAACCACCACTACACCATAACCACCACTACACCATAACCACCACTACACCGTAACCACCACTACACCATAACCACCACTACATCATAACCACCACTAAACCATAACCACCACTACATCATAACCACCACTACATCATAACCACCACTACACCATAACCACCACTACACCATAATCACCACTACACCATAACCATTACATCATCAACTGAACCACCACACAACAAAGCTCACACCTCCATCAAACCACCCCACCCCAGGTGAGACTGGTCAACAAGGATTTGAAGATCAAAAGCAATTTTTCTAATGTTGTGACCCTCATCTACCGTCCTGACCGTGAGCTCCTCCTCTAATTGGCGCATTAAAACCCAATTAAAACTAATTAATAACAATTTAAATATTAAAGACTACTTGAATTTCCATAATTCAACTGATTAACTATAATTAAACAAATTAAAAACGATTGCGTAATTGAAACTTCACATTTTATGTTGAAAACAAAAACTTGGACGCAAATCGGAATAAGCCTCTACAAATACTGAGGAAATGGAAATGACTAACCGATCCTAAGAACTCTTGCAAAACCCAACAACCAATGAACGATTACTTCCCACTCCTACCCACTCCTCTACAATCCACCACAATCTGACCAAATTTTTTTTTTCTTTTCCTTATCCACTTTTTTAATCAAAATGTTCCTTCACTTTTATATAATCCCAAACTTCTCATCCCCCCTCCCCCCACCAATCTCACCTTCCTCATCCCCCCCCCCCCCCAATCTCACCTTCTTCATCCCCCCCCCCCCAATCTCACCTTCCTCATCCCCCCCCCCAATCTCACCTTCTTCATCCCCACCCCCCAATCTCACCTTCCTCATCCCCACCCCCCAATCTCACCTTCCTCATCCCCCTCCTCCCCCAATCTCACCTTCTTCATCCCCCCCCCCCCCCCAATCTCACCTTCCTCATCCCCACCCCCCAATCTCACCTTCCTCATCCCCACCCCCCAATCTCACCTTCTTCATCCCCACCCCCCAATCTCACCTTCCTCATCCCCCCCCCCCAATCTCACCTTCTTCATCCCCACCCCCCAATCTCACCTTCCTCATCCCCACCCCCCAATCTCACCTTCCTCATCCCCCCCCCCCCCCAATCTCACCTTCTTCATCCCCCCCCCCCCAATCTCACCTTCTTCATCCCCCCCAATCTCATCTTCCTCATCCCCACCCCCCAATCTCACCTTCCTCATCCCCACCCCCCAATCTCACCTTCCTCATCCCCACCCCCCAATCTCTCCTTCCTCATCCCCACCCCCCAATCTCACCTTTCTCATCCCCATCCCCCAATCTCACCCTTTCCTTCCACCCCCCAATCTCACCTTCCTCATCCCCACCCCCCAATCTCACCTTCTTCATCCCCACCCCCCAATCTCACCTTCCTCATCCCCACCCCCCAATCTCACCTTCCTCATCCCCACCCCCCAATCCCACCTTCTTCATCCCCCCCCCCCCCCCAATCTCACCTTCCTCATCCCCACCCCCCAATCTCACCTTCCTCATCCCCACCCCCCAATCTCACCTTTCTCATCCCCATCCCCCAATCTCACCCTTTCCTTCCACCCCCCAATCTCACCTTCCTCATCCCCACCCCCCAATCTCACCTTCCTCATCCCCACCCCCCAATCTCACCTTCCTCATCCCCACCCCCCAATCTCACCTTCTTCATCCCCCCCCCCCCCCAATCTCACCTTCCTCATCCCCACCCCCCAATCTCACCTTCCTCATCCCCACCCCCCAATCTCACCTTCCTCATCCCCACCCCCCAATCTCACCTTCCTCATCCCCATCCCCCAATCTCACCTTCCTCATCCCCACCCCCCAATCTCACCTTTCTCATCCCCATCCCCCAATCTCACCCTTTCCTTCCACCCCCCAATCTCACCTTCCT
>OX387262.1:853493-863493 GCA_947562095.1 Branchellion lobata | reverse complement strand
AACACCCTTCAACAAACACCCCTCAACAAACACCCCTCCACAAACATCCCTCCACAAACACCCCTCCACAAACACCCCTCCACAAACACCCCTCCACAAACATCCCTCCACAAACACCCCTCCACAAACACCCCTCCACAAACACCCCTCCACAAACACCCCTCCACAAACACCTCTCCACAAACACCCCTCTACAAACTCCTCCCTATAAAAACCCGCCACCTGGCGGAGCAAAGTATGTCCTCATGAAGGCGATGTTTTTGATGATCTTGTTTGACTTGTGGTCGTTGAGTTTGTAGTGGGTGGACGAGTCAGTGGCGTTCTTGTATTGCTTCTCCTTCACCTTCTTAACCTGCCCTTCCTCTTGACCGTGTGAGTGGTACACCCCACCACTACTCTGTGACTCTTCCGCACTCCTCTTCGTCTTGTGCCTCGTTTTCTTCACCCTCTTTTCTTGCTTTGAACTTTCCGAGCTGCTCATTTTGACCCTTTGACCTCAACTCAACTTTGACCTATTTTTGTTGTTGTAATTTTAACTTTTCCAAGTTATTTATAAACTTTCTGGTTTATTTTTAACTTTTCCAAGTTATTTATAAACTTTCTTGTTTATTTTTAACTTTTCCAAGTTATTTATAAACTTTCTTGTTTATTTTTAACTTTTTCAAGTTACTTTTAATCTATTTTCAATCTGTCTGATCTTTTTCTATATATTCTTCACTTCACTTGACCTATTTTAGTTGGTTTTCTCGGTCAATTTCGACTTTGTATTTCAAACGCTAACAGCTATCTCAAAAGCTATTTTTAAATCTTATTCTCAGTAAAGTCTATAAATAACTAATCTATTTTTAACTTCTCGATCACTTCTCCCATGAAAATATTTCAGTTATTTTTCAAAAAAATAATCTCGTTTTAGCCCATAAATTATTTCTGTTTTCATTTCTTTTACCATCAATATTAGTTTTCTTTTGTTTTAGAATCTTTATTTATTTTTATTTTTATTTTATTTATTTTTTATTTTATTTACGTTGGTTGTTTTGCTTCAGTGTTCCCTTGTTCATTTATTTATTTATTTATTGTTCTCTCGACGAAACCGATTGCTTATTGTTTATTTTTCATCTAAATACGTAACCAAAGATTTAATTTAAGCGATTCAAATTTAATTTAAATAAATAAAATAATTAAAAACACTAATTTCCTTTTTTTTTGAAAAAAAAAACAAAATCAACGGTTTTGGTCATAAAAAAAAAACAAAAAAAAACAAAAAAAAACAAAGTATTTTTGATTTTAACCTATAAAAACTTATCTCACAAACCACTCTTTCTATTTCAGCCCCAAAAAATTCAACGTCCTCCTCTTTCCTTATTTTTTTCCTTCCTTTTCTTTATTTTTCCGACTTTTTTTTTAATCCGTAAATTTAATTTTTTTTTTTTTTTCTTTTTTTTTCCAAAGCGATATAATTTTTTTTCAAACCCCTCCAAACTCTTCAAAACTTTTTTTAAACGTTTTACCTCCGTTTTGAGCCTTTTCTCAAACCCCCCTCCAAATCCCAACCCACCTCATCGCTTTCAACTTTTTTCAATATTATTTTCAAATCCTCCCAAAACCTCTTCAACTCCATATTCCCTCAGACCTTCAAAAAATCCTAACTCCGTCAAAAATATCCTAAATCTCCGTGTTTTCTTCATCTCCCCTCTCCTCGGCGTCCTCCAGCTCCACTTGAAAAATTTCCCCTTTCGGCACTCCCTTCAAATCCTTCTCTAACCTCCTAAAGGCAAAGGCCGTTGAAAGCGCCATCTTGCGACAAGTGACAATGTTGTCGCAAAGAAAAGAGTAGCATTCTGTAACGTTTTTACGGCTTGACATCTCTTTCACCACGATGAAGGCGAAAACTTTAGAAAATCTGGAGAAGGTTTTGGGGGTTTTGGGTGTTTCATGAGAGTTTCAAACGAAGGTGGAAATTATTGGGGGAATTTGGGGGTTGTTGGGTGAATTTGGGAGTTGTTGGGTGAATTTGAGGGTTGTTGGCTAGATTTGGGGTTTGTTGGGGGTTCTGGGAGTTGATGGGTAGATTTGGGGTTTGTTGGGTAGATTTGGGGTTTGTTGGAGGTTTTGGGGGTTGTTGGCTAGCTTTGAAGCTTGTTGGGGGTTTTGGGGGTTGTTGGAGGTTGTTGGAGGTTTTGGGGGTTGTTGGGGGTTTTGGAAGGTTTTGAGAGGTGTTGAAAGTTGTTGGAAAAGTGTGTAATATTTAAAAGTGCTTAGTTCTGGTCACCTGGAAAGGATGTTTGGAGGGTTGTTCAAAGAAAAGAGGGTTGAAAAATGTTACAGAAACAAATGGATGGATATTGAAAAGGTGGGGAGGGTTTTAAGGGACTGTTGAAAGGGTTGGGAGGGTTTTAAGGGACTGTTGAAAGGGTTGGGAGGGTTTTAAGGGACTGTTGAAAGGGTTGGGAGAGTTTTAAGGGACTGTTGAAAGGGTTGGGAGAGTTTTAAGGGACTGTTGAAAGGGTTGGGAGGGTTTTAAGGGACTGTTGAAAGGGTTGGGAGGGTTTTAAGGGACTGTTGAAAGGGTTGGGAGGGTTTTAAGGGACTGTTGAAAGGGTTGGGAGGGTTTTAAGGGACTGTTGAAAGGGTTGGGAGGGTTTTAAGGGACTGTTGAAAGGGTTGGGAGGGTTTTAAGGGACTGTTGAAAGGGTTGGGAGGGTTTTAAGGGACTGTTGAAAGGGTTGGGAGGGTTTTAAGGGACTGTTGAAAGGGTTGGGAGAGTTTTAAGGGACTGTTGAAAGGGTTGGGAGGGTTTTAAGGGACTGTTGAAAGGGTTGGGAGAGTTTTAAGGGACTGTTGAAAGGGTTGGGAGAGTTTTAAGGGACTGTTGAAAGGGTTGGGAGGGTTTTAAGGGACTGTTGAAAGGGTTGGGAGGGTTTTAAGGGACTGTTGAAAGGGTTGGGAGGGTTTTAAGGGACTGTTGAAAGGGTTGGGAGCAGGAAAATAAAGATTCAAGTTCAACAAACTTATCTGAAATCTCTAGTGAGGAGGCGTTTGGGAAGGTTCACCGAGGTTTGGAAAAGTTATGAAAGAGTTTTACGAAGGTTGTTGAACGCTGAGATAAGTAGAATAGAGCCGACAATAAAAGAGAGGTGAATAAGAGTAACTCCTTTCAGAATTACCTGTGGTCTTGCACGGCGTATGAAATGAACTTGAGTGGAATTGTTCCTGAGATGGGAACCGGGAGGCTGGAACGGTTGTGGTGGTGTGTGGTCATCTGTAGTGGTGAGTGGTTGGTTAGGATTGGATTGGAGTGGTGAGAGGGATTGGATTGGAGTGATTGGGAGGAATTGGATTGGAGTGGTGAGAGGGATTGGACTGGAGTGGTTGGTTGGGGTTGGTTGGGGTTGTTTGTGGTTAGTTGTGGTTGGTTTTGGTTGGTTGTGGTTGGGGTTGGTTGTGGTTAGTTGTGGTTGGTTTAGGTTGGTTGTGGTTGGAAGTGGTTGGTTGGGGTTGGTTGTGGTTGGTGGTGGTTGGTTGTGGTTGGTGGTGGTTGGTTGGAGTTGGTTGTGGTTGGTGGTGGTTGGTTGGGGTTGGTTGTGGTTGGTGGTGGTTGGTTGGGGTTGGTGATGGTTGGTTGTGGTTGGTTGTGGTTGGTGGTGGTTGGTTGGGGTTGGTTGTGGTTGGTGGTGGTTGGTTGGGGTTGGTTGTGGTTGGTGGTGGTTGGTTGGGGTTGGTGGTGGTTGGTTGTGGTTGGTAGTGGTTGGTTTGAGTTGGTTGGGGTTGGTTGGGGTTGGTTGGAGTTGGTTGGGGTTGGTTGTGGTTGGTTGTGGATAGAAGTTGTTGGGATTGGTTGGTAACAATAATACAACAACACTCCAACCCCAGGAGCAACAACACTTCCGCAACAACATACTCGTATACACTTTTTGAGCAACAACAACAACATAACCAACAAAAACACAAACAACAACACAAACAACAACAACACAAACAACAACACCAACAACACCATTCTTTCAAGCAACACCACCACATAAACGTCCCAACCCCCCCTCTTACCCCCTCTTCCCCCCTCTCTCTTCCCCCTCCCCTTTTCCCCCCCTCTCATCCCCTCCTCTCTTTCTTCTTCCCCCCCCCCCTCTCCCCCTCTCCTCCCTCTCCCAACACCTACCTTGATGCCCTCATGCATGATTTTGACATTTAATAGAGGGAGATCTTCCCGTTTGTCCAACAGCCATAACTGGTATACCATCTCGTCCACCAGGGGTCTGTGGATGGATGAGTTGAATTCAATTGGGTTAATTGAGGGACTGAAGGTAAAGAGAATAAGGGAGATGGAATCATTTGAGAAGGGGGAATCATTTGAGGGGGAGAGGGGGGAATCATTTGAGGAGGGGGGGATCATTTGAAGGGGGAAGCATTTGAGGGGGGGGAATCATTTGAGAGGGGGAGGGGAATCATTTGAGAGGGGGGGAATCATTTGGGGGGAGGAATCATTTGAGGAGGGGGGGATCATTTGAGGGGGGGGAATCATTTGAGGGGGGGGGAATCATTTGAGGGGGGGGGGAATCATTTGAGGGGGGGGGGAATCATTTGAGGGAGGGAGGAATCATTTGAGGAGGGGGGGATCATTTGAGGGGGGGGGAATCATTTGAGGGGGGGGGGAGAATCATTTGAGAGAGGGGATCATTTGAAGGGGGGGGAAGCATTTGAGGGGGGGGAATCATTTGAAGGGAGGGGGGGGTATAGAAAGAGCCTTTTGGATTCAAAGAGTGAGAAGTGCGAGTTGAAAATACAAAACTTAAACAAGGAACAAAGAATAAAACATAGAAGCAAAACAAAAAACAAAGACTAAAACAAAAGTGAAAAAGAATAAAAACTAAAAGAAAGTAAATGAGACAATGATCACCTAGTGTTGCTTGAACCCCACAAACCATCACAACTCATCACGCCAATCAACTTCACCAAGAACCTCTGAGGTAGCTCATCCACCTTGACATCCTTTATGAGCTGGGAGGAATTGGTTTTTTGGGGTGTTTGAGGGTGTTTATGGGGTGTTTGAGGGGTGTTAATGGGGTGTTTGAGAGGTTTTTATGGGGTGTTTGAGGGGTGTTTATGGGGTGTTTGAGGGGTGTTAATGGGGTGTTTGAGAGGTTTTTATGGGGTGTTTGAGGGGTGTTTATGGGGTGTTTGAGGGGTGTTTATGGGGTGTTTGAGGGGTGTTAATGGGGTGTTTGAGAGGTTTTTATGGGGTGTTTGAGGGGTGTTTATGGGTTTCTTGTTTTGTTTTTGTGTTTTGATGAAGAGAGTTTGGAGGAGGGGGTTAGGTGGAAAAGAAAAAAGGGATTTTGTGAGATTTTGGTGGTTGTTGGGGGAGGAGGAATAAATGGAATTTATGAGTTGGAATTGAGTAAAATGAGGTTTTGGTTGGGGTGTGTTTGTGGGTTTGGGGGGTTGGAGGGTTGGGTGGAATTTGTGGCTGGGTTGAGTATTATGGGGTGAGTTGAGTTGAGTTTTTGGAATTTAAAGGATAAATATTAAATAATGGAAGAAAAATAGGTGGAAAAGAGAAAAAATAATAAAAAAAAGAAAAAAAAGAAAGCATGAAAAAAAAGAAAAAAATGCAAAAAATACAAAAAATACAAAAAAAAAGAATGAGAAAAATGGGAAAAAAGTGAAAAAAAAGTTGAAAAGAAATAATAATAATTAAAAAAAAAAGAGAAAAAAAAGAAAGATAAAAAAAGAGAGATAAGAAAAAAAAGATTAAAAAAAAGAGAGTGGAGAGGGGTGTGCACCTCTTTGAACTCTGCCTTGGTGAGTTTGTGTTCTCTGGGGTTCAGCTTAGTCACGACCTTCTTGATGGAGGCTTTGAGGTTACTGTTGCTGGGAGACTTCTTCTTCTGGCAAGGGGGGGTTGGGGTGTTTATGGGGTGTTTATGGGGTGTTTATGGGGTGTTTATGGGGTGTTTATGGGGTGTTTATGGGGTGTTTATGGGGTGTTTATGGGGTGTTTATGGGGTGTTTATGGGGTGTTTATGGGGTGTTTATGGGGTGTTTATGGGGTGTTTATGGGGTGTTTATGGGGTGTTTATGGGGTGTTTATGGGGTGTTTATGGGGTGTTTATGGGGTGTTTATGGGGTGTTTATGGGGTGTTTATGGGGTGTTTATGGGGTGTTTATGGGGTGTTTATGGGGTGTTTATGGGGTGTTTATGGGGTGTTTATGGGGTGTTTATGGGGTGTTTATGGGGTGTTTATGGGGTGTTTATGGGGTGTTTATGGGGTGTTTATGGGGTGTTTATGGGGTGTTTATGGGGTGTTTATGGGGTGTTTATGGGGTGTTTATGGGGTGTTTATGGGGTGTTTATGGGGTGTTTATGGGGTGTTTATGGGGTGTTTATGGGGTGTTTATGGGGTGTTTATGGGGTGTTTATGGGGTGTTTATGGGGTGTTTATGGGGTGTTTATGGGGTGTTTATGGGGTGTTTATGGGGTGTTTATGGGGTGTTTATGGGGTGTTTATGGGGTGTTTATGGGGTGTTTATGGGGTGTTTATGGGGTGTTCATGGGGTGTTTATGGGGTGTTTATGGGGTGTTTATGGGGTGTTTATGGGGTGTTTATGGGGTGTTTATGGGGTGTTTGAGGGGTGTTCATGGGGTGTTTGAAAGGTGTTTATGGGGTGTTTGAGGGGCTTTTATGGGGTGTTTGAGGGGTGTTTATGGGGTGTTTATGGGGTGTTTATGGGGTGTTTGAGGAGTGTTTATGGAGTGTTTGAGAGGTGTTTATGGGGTGTTTGAGAGGTGTTTATGGGGTGTTTATGGGGTGTTTGAGGGGTGTTTGAGGGGTGTTTATGGGGTGTTTGAGAGGTGTTTATGGGGTGTTTGAGGGGTGTTTATGGGGTGTTTGAGAGGTGTTTATGGGGTGTTTGAGGGGTGTTTATGGGGTGTTTGAGGGGTGTTTATGGGGTGTTTGAGGGGTGTTAATGGGGTGTTTGAGAGGTTTTTATGGGGTGTTTAAGGGGTGTTTATGGGTTTCTTGTTTTGTTTTTGTGTTTTGATGAAGAGAGTTTGGAGGAGGGGGTTAGGTGGAAAAGAAAAAAGAGATTTGGTTAGATTTTGGTGGTTGTTGGGGGAGGAGGAATAAATGTAAGCAGTGTGATGTGGTGTTGGGTGTTTGTGGCTGGTGCTTGTGGTGATGAGTTGATGATTTAATCAAACCTAATCAAGACATTTGTAACGCGCCCTTTAGCACTATGTTCAAAGGCGCTCCTATGGAAACGGTTTTACTCGCTGTGGGCTACTAGAGGACTGGACACTCTACGACGGCGTCTATACTTCAGTTGAGCTGCCGATTCTGAAGCTCAAACCTCGGCTCACCCAAACATACTTCACACCGGAATGGGCCACAGGCGCAGACATGGCATAATAATAGTAGTAAAGTAATAGTAATAATAATAAAGAAATAAATAAAATAAAATGAAATAGAAGAAATAAATAAAAAAATAAATAAAAAGTTTTATTATAATAATAATAATAAAATAATAATAATAAAGTGATAGTACTAATAAAAATGAAAAGAAAGAAATAACGAACAGTCAGGGTGAAGCTGGAGTTAGAATTGAGAATAAAATTTATGAGAACTAAAAAGACTGGACCGAAGCGAGATGGGTTGAAATGAGCCGATGTGGAAAATAGAGTATGTAACCAGGGTGATGAGATGGAGTGTGGTGGGATGTTGACGATGAAGATTGACTGGAAGAGTTGAGGTAGAAGTAGGTTGAAGTGGGATCGGGGCAATAAACCAAGAAAACAAAAGAAGATACGAAGGCAATAGACTAAACCATCGAGGTTGAGAGCTACGAGAATTGAGGGTGGTTTAGAAACGTTCCGCTAACGACTGCTTAAACAGCTGAGCTTTGAAAGCCTTACGGAATGAAAGTAAAGAGGTGAGGGAGGTGAGGTTAGGAGGAAGATTGTTCCATAGAAAAAAACCGCAGTAGGAAGTGCTGATTTAGCGTAGTATGGTTAAGGGGGATCATAAGGGGGTGAGAGTGGGTAGAAGATCTGAGTCCTTTGCTGGTGGTGGATTGACAAGGTCGGTTAAATGGATAGGTGAATAGAGAAATGCAGTAGTTAAGGTGAAATAGAATGAGGACAGTGCTGTGAAGGTTTTTGTGAGGAGGTGTATTGTAGCTTTAGAGAGCCTATAGTATAGAGAGTTGTAATAGTCAAAGCGGGATAAAAAAGGCAAAAAGACTAGGAATTTGAAGTTGAAATGGAATAAAGGAAGAGACCAGCAAGTTGAAGGTGGAAGTGTCAGAGAGTGGTTTAAGTTGTTTGATGCGGCAGAGATGGAAAAAGGAAAATTACACTAGCGACTTAATTTGGGGTACGAGGGAGAAAGCGGAGTCAAATATGAAGTCTGGGCTATGGATGGTAGAAGAGAGAGAAACTGAAGAGTTAGGTGAAATGTTACTTAAGGAAAGAGAGGGGAGAAGTCGCTTAGACTTGGAAAAGTATATTAGGACGAAGTTAGAAAGGTTAAGTTTGAGGAACATAGGATCACATTACTTAAGAAAAGAGGGAGAGAAAAGAGGTGGAGGTGAGATCTGAGCTATGAATGGTGAGAGGTTAGGTGGAAGAGGAGGATGAAGTTGAGGATGATGAGGAAAGATAGAGAAAAACGATGATGATGATGATGATGGTGATGATGATGATGATGATGATGATGATGATGATGATGATGATGGTGATGATGATGATGATGATGATGATGATGATGATGATGATGATGATGATGATGATGATGATGATGATGATGATGATGATGATGATGATGATGATGATGATGATGATGATGATGATGATGATGATGATGATGATGATGATGATGATGATGATGATGATGATGATGATGATGATGATGATGATGATGATGATGATGATGATGATGATGATGATGATGATGATGATGATGATGATGATGATGATGATGATGATGATGATGATGATGATGATGATGATGATGATGATGATGATGATGATGATGATGATGATGATGATGATGATGACGACGACGATGATGATGATGATGATGATGATGATGATGATGACGACGACGATGATGATGATGATGATGATGATGATGATGATGATGACGACGACGATGATGTCACAACCTTTGGTTCCTCCTCCACTTCCCCCATTTGCTCGTTTGTCTGGAACGACTGTAGGTCGAGTTTTTCAATCAATCCCTCCATCTCGTCGTCATCTTTGGAGATCAGTTGCTTTATGTTATCCATTGTCTGGATAGATGGATGGATTGATGAATGGATGGATGAATGGATGGATGAATGGATGGATGGATGGATGGATGGGTGGATGGGTGGATGAATACATATATGGATGGATGAATGGATAGATTGTTTGATGGATGGATGGATGGCTGGATGGATGGATGGATAGATGAATGGGTGGATAGATGGTTGGATGGATGGATGGATGGATGGATGGATGGATTAATGGATAGATGGTTGAATGGATGGACGGATGGATGGATGGATGAATGAATGGGGAGTGTGAGAAAAATGTTCGGAACAAAGATGGATAAGTGACTGTTTAATAGGTAATTTAGAAGCTATGATGACACCAACGTGTCTCAAAACCAATACTGATAATAATAACCATAATAATATTAATAATAATAATAATAATAATAATAATAATAATAATAATAATAATAATAATAATAATAATAATAATAATAATAATAATAATAATAATAATAATAATAATAATAATAATAATAATAATAATAATAATAATAATAATAATAATAATAATAATAATAATAATAATAATAATAATAATAATAATAATAATAATAATAATAATAATAATAATAATAATAATAATAATAATAATAATAATAATAATAATAATAATAATAATAATAATAATAATAATAATAATAATAATAATAATAAGAATAAAAATAATAATATCCATTAATTTTAT
>OX387262.1:838493-840993 GCA_947562095.1 Branchellion lobata | reverse complement strand
AGTTCCTCTCTAATCCTTCCTCACAGAACATTCTAATCCTTCCTCACAGAACATTCTAATCCTTCCTCACAGAACATTCTAATCCTTCCTCACAGAACATTCTAATCCTTCCTCACAGAACATTCTAATCCTTCCTCACAGAACATTCTAATCCTTCCTCACAGAACATTCTAATCCTCCCCCACAGAACATTCTAATCCTTCCCCACAGAACATTCTAATCCTTCCTCACAGAACATTCTAATCCTTCCTCACAGAACATTCTAATCCTTCCTCACAGAACATTCTAATTCTCCCCCACAGAACATTCTAATCCTTCCTCACAGAACATTCTAATCCTTCCTCACAGAACATTCTAATCCTTCCTCACAGAACATTCTAATCCTTCCTCACAGAACATTCTAATCCTTCCTCACAGAACATTCTAATCCTTCCTCACAGAACATTCTAATCCTTCCTCACAGAACATTCTAATCCTTCCTCACAGAACATTCTAATCCTTCCTCACAGAACATTCTAATCCTCCCCCACAGAACATTCTAATCCTCCCTCACAGAACATTCTAATCCTCCCCCACAGAACATTCTAATCCTTCCTCACAGAACATTCTAATCCTTCCCCACAGAACATTCTAATCCTTCCTCACAGAACATTCTAATCCTCCCCCACAGAACATTCTAATCCTCCCCCACAGAACATTCTAATCCTTCCCCACAGAACATTCTAATCCTCCCTCACAGAACATTCTAATCCTCCCCCACAGAACATTCTAATCCTTCCTCACAGAACATTCTAATCCTCCCTCACAGAACATTCTAATCCTCCCCCACAGAACATTCTAATCCTCCCCCACAGAACATTCTAATCCTTCCCCACAGAACATTCTAATCCTCCCTCACAGAACATTCTAATCCTCCCTCACAGAACATTCTAATCCTTCCCCACAGAACATTCTAATCCTTCCTCACAGAACATTCTAATCCTCCCTCACAGAACATTCTAATCCTCCCCCACAGAACATTCTAATCCTCCCACCCATCCCCTTCTTTTTCACCATCTCTCCTCCTTCCACCATTAAGTCGAATTCTACCATAGTATTTGTACAGCGCTGATTGAAGATTGTTTGAAAAATAGAATTAATCTTTTCATAGAAGCAGCTAATCCTTTCAAATCCATAGTCAACAGAATCCTCCTCCATAGGACATCAGTCCTTCTCCATAGGACATTCTCTTTTCCTCCACAGAACATTCTAGTAGTTTTGAATTCCAGCAAAGATGAAAACGTCTAAGGTTCGTTTCAATCTACCAGCCGAACATGAAAACAAACAACAACAACAACAACAACAACAACAACAACAACAACAACAACAACAACATCCACATCAGCTGAGTTCTCCTTACCTCAACAGTACGTCAGTAGGTGGCAACGGATACATGAAAAACATGCAACAAAAAACGCAAATACCTGACAAAAGACACCATCAAATACCCACTCAAACATACCAGCAAATAACCAACGCACCTGGACCTTTATACCACCTCAACCTACCCCCCTGCCCTCTACCGAGATACCGCAAATACCAGGTAAAGAGGGTACAGCAGAAATACCATGGTAGTACCCACAAGTACGGGGTATTTGAACACACCACCCCAGAAACCACCACCATCACCAACTCATACAAGCGGGGACCCCAGCATCGACAATTCGGGTATAATTTGGTGCATACGCCTCTGGTACCGCAACACGTACAACAACATCAACAGAAACATGTGCAACAACATCAACAGCAAAATGTACAACAACATCAACAGCAACATGTGCAACAACATCAACAGCAGCAACAAATGTTGCAACAAGCAAAAAGTCTACAACAAATTGCAACGCAACAACAACGACCACAACAACAACAACGACCACAACAACAACAACGACCACAACAACAACAACGACCACAACCCACGTGGTTGACAGTGCCCCGTCACAGACACCTTGTTCCACGTAAGCAGTATATGCCCTCCAAAGAAGCTCTGAATGACGTCATCGCTAAAATGTACATCCCTCCACCCCCACGCACCCTCGCCCCTTCCCTTACTACGCCTACCACCACTCCCTCCACCACCCCCACCACCGCCAACTCCCTCTATCCCCCATCCGACCCGGAAGTGCTTTTGAAACAACTCAAGGAAAAGCTAGCGCTATTGGATGAAATGGTGGCTGGGGAAATGGTGAAAAAATCCAACATGGCGACTGGAAAAAGGAAAAAGGGTTTGGATGATATACAGGAAACAGATGAGAGTGTTGAATCACCAAACGTCCAATCACCTTCGAGTCTTCCCTTCATGGCCTCACGTGTGCCCCTCAAACGGGTTGATGAGGATGAAGAAGAAGAAGAAGAAGAAGATGATGATGATGATGATGATGATGATGATGGTGATGATGAGGAGGAGGAGGAGGAGGAGGATGAAGAGGACGAAGAAAAAGAGGATGAAGATGCTGATATG
>OX387262.1:828493-830993 GCA_947562095.1 Branchellion lobata | reverse complement strand
TTTTAATAAATTTTTAAAATATTTTTTAATTAATTAAATTAATTAAATTATAAATTATGACTCATTTATCTATTTTTTTATTTTTTGTAAACTAAGCGTTTTAAACATTTTTTTGGCTTTTAATCCAATTAACATATTGACTTATTGTCAATCTCCATTAACTTTTCGTTTCTTAATTACCCAATTTAACTTTTCGTTTCTTAATTACCCAATTTAACTTTTTACTAATTATTTATTTAATTATTATACCCATTCAACAGTCCAATTATTGTCCAGGGTTTTCCGCTTTTACGAAAGCCGTCAATGGCCGTCACTTTAATGTTATTTATTTAAACTATTTTTATTACTATTTGAAATTCAAAGTTTCAAATATAAGTCCTAAATGACGTCATGAATGAATCAATCCATCCAAGAGTTATAGTTTTTGTTGGTTACAAAGATTTTGGATAGATTTTAAAGATTACTAAGAGATTACGAATATAAGAAAAATACATAGTCAAAGACCATATCTACCCTTCTTTAACTAACCCCCTCATCAAGTCTAGATTTGATGACCAATTTGCCTTCGGGCCAACTGGCTCACCCACTTGAGCCATAATTTATCTCACTTCTGTCATAACCTCTCTTTTAACTCCCAACAAATTTGTACGTCTTATTGCTTTAGATTTCTCTAAGGCATTCGACACTCTCAATCATTCTACTCTCATCACTAACATGGCCTCATTACAACTTGATGATAGTATTCATAATTCACTCATTTCACTTTTTAAAAAAAGAACACATTAAAAAAAATTTCTCACCAGAACTTCTAATGCCTTACCTATTAATTCTAGCGTGGTTCAAGGTTCGGTATTGGGTCCATCATCTTTCATTATTAATGCATCTTCTCATAAACCTGTACATCCCTTCAATAAAATGATCAAGTTTGCTGATGACACTTATCTCGTCATTCCATCATCTAATAGTAATTCCTTGCAATTAGAATTAGACTTTGATTGTTTGCCATGTTCTGTGCCATTTTCAGCATTTGGCTGGGTTTGTTTCAATAAAAACTATTAAAAAAAGTTAATAATGAGAGTCCATTTGGTATTTTTGGTTATTTTTTGTTTTAAATTAATGTTATTGGTTATTGGAATATTAATTGACAATTGTTTTGTTTTTTTTGTTTGTTTGTTTGTTTGTTTGTTTGTTTGTTTGTTTGTTTGTTTGTTTGTTTGTTTGTTTGTTCACTTATTGGTTTATTAGCACTTAGTAAACATTTGTGGTTTATTTACCGTTAATTACCATTGATTCTTAACAATAATAATATAAATGATATTAATAACACCAATAATAATAATAATTTTCATTATTATTATTATAATAATAATAATGATGATGATAATAACAGTAAGGTTATAATAATGATATTATTATTAATATTAATAATAATGATAATAGTAATAATAAGGTTAATGTTAATAGTAATAATGATGATAATAATACTAAAAATAAAAATAATATATAATAATAATAATAATAAAAACAATAATAATAATAAAGATAATAATAATTTCAACTCACCTCTTCTAAGCAAGGAAAACTCCTTGTACCGATAGATTGAAAGTTCTCCAGAAAGTACACAGCGAAAGTTCTTATCAAAATTACTTTGAAAAAAGTACAAAAAAGTAACCCACAAGTATCCTTATCAGAATTACTTCACCGAGTTACAGTACAAATAATATTATCAGAATTTCTTGTAAGATTACCCATCTGAAAAACTCCACAAAGTTCCCATCAATCTATCCAAATGTAATTCAGCTCCCTTGACAGGGATAAGTTGACGGTGGTTCTTTATCAAAGACCTAACTATGTCTCCAGTCCATAACTTGTGCTGACAAGGCGCCTATCGGTACTTGTTTTAGTACCATTAGTATTATTATTCTTCTTATTATTATTATATCTTTTTTTTATTTTGTTTATTATTATTATTATCGGTATTATTTTGTTTCTATTATTATTGGTATTATTATTATTATTATTATTATTATTATTATTATTATTATTGTTAATAATATTATTTAATTTGCCTTAATCTTTATTTGCTATTATTCATACCAAGATTGGTGTTACTATTATTTTTTTTTTAAATTAAATTTCTATTTATATTATTATTATTTTTATTATTATTATTATTTATTATTATTATTATTATTATTATTATTATTATTATTATTATTATTATTGTAACTAATCTGTTTATTGTTATTATTGCTATTGTTATCGAAACTTCTTGTGAAATTCTCACACCGACTCACCTTCGACAGTCGAACCAAGGTGTTACCAGCTCTCGAAATCTTACAACGAAACTGTTGTAGGCATATATACAGACATGTATCAAATATATCTGGGTTACATGAAGAATGCTATCACTTATATATCTATGTTTCTATGTAACTATCACTTATATATCTATGTGTCTATACACATTTATATGTTCCTATGTTACGATCACTTATAT
>OX387262.1:818493-820993 GCA_947562095.1 Branchellion lobata | reverse complement strand
CTTATTTATTCACCCATCCATTCACTTCTTCATTCACTTATCCATTCACTTATTCATTCACCCATCCATTCACTCACTCATCTTTCAGTATGTGGACATGATCCTTTCGATCTTTGGGTGCATTCTGACTGTCATAGTGAGTTGTGATGCTTCATAAAATTATGATTACTTTTATTACTATTATTAATATTATTATTAATATTAATATTATTATTATTATTATTATTATTTCTTTAAATTTATTTTTTCATTATCAATATTTCTATTTTTCTCACGCCAACTTCACCACAACTTCTATCCAGCCAATCCTCATCTCGCTTCATAATCCCCCACAAAATTTAACCATTCCCCCCCCCCCTACTCCACCCACCTTCACCCATCTAACCCGCCCTCCTCTCACATTACCAAACCTGCTTTTCCATCTAACTCCAACACCCTCAGCCTCAGTACATTAGTCACCCAACCCAATAGCCCCGCCCACTTCCCAGTACAAAATCTTCACAACCTATCTTCCAACCTCAATAACCTCTTTCACAGTATATAACCTACCCAACCCACCCTTACCCAACCCACTATCACCCAACCCACCCTTACCCAACCCACCCTTACCCAACCCACCCTTACCCAACCCACTATCACCCAACCCACTATCACCCAACCCACCCTTACCCAACCCACTATCACCCAACCCACCCTTACCCAACCCACTATCACCCAACCCACCCTTACCCAACCCACTATCACCCAACCCACCCTTACCCAACCCACTATCACCCAACCCACCCTTACCCAACCCACTATCACCCAACCCACCCTTACCTAACCCACTATCACCCAACACACCCTTACCCAACCCACCCTTACCCAACCCACTATCACCCAACCCACCCTTACCCAACCCACTATCACCCAACCCACCCTTACCCAACCCACTATCACCCAACCCACCCTTACCCAACCCCCTATCACCTAACCAACTCTCGCCCAACCCACTATCACCCAACCCACCCTTACCTAACCCACTCTCGTCCAACCCACACAACCCCTCCTCCTGCCAGTACATAATCTACTTCACGCAACTGATCATTGGAGGCAAGCATAGATCGGCAGAGATCTCTCCAGAAGACTATATCCTGGCCGCCGTGCTCTTGTACACCGAGATCGTGGAGTTATTTCTCTACCTTTTGAGGATCTTTGGAGAGGGTGGCGAATGATGGATGTGTGAATAGCTGGAAGAAAAGAACAATTGATGGAAGGATGAATGAATGAATGGATGGATGGATAGATGAATGGATGAATGAATGGATGGATGGATGAATGGATGGATAGATGAATGGATGGCTAGATGAATGGATGAATGAATGGATGGATAGATGAATGGATGGATGAATAGAAAGATGAGTGGATGGATAGAAGATATTAATAAATGGGTTGATGGATGAATGATTGAAAAATAGTGGTAAGAGGGATGAGCTGAAGATTGGAGGATGGATGAAGATTGGAGGATGGATGGAGATTGGATGATGGATGGAGATTGAATGGTGGATGGAGATTGGAGGATGGATGTTGGAGGATGGATAGAGATTGGATGGTGGATGGAGATTGGAGGATGGATGTTGGAGGATGGATGGAGATTGGATGGTGGATAGAGATTGAATGGTGGATGGAGATTAGAGGATGGATGGAGATTAGAGGATGGATGGAGATTGGATGATGGATGGAGAGATGGGTCGAAGGAGTTGTTTGATTAGGAGAGATTAGGAGAGATTAGGATAGATAAGGAGAGATAAGAAAATATTAAGATAGAGTAAGAGAGATTAGGAAGGAGAATGAAGGGGGAAGATAGTGGAGAGAAAAGTGAAGGGTGGAGAGAAGGAGAGAGGAGGTGAAGGATGGACCGTTAATGTGTAAGAATTTGTATGGAGCCCTTTAGCACTTGGCTTTTTGGATACGACCTTACTCACTGTGGGCTGCTAGGCGACCAAGCCACCCTCAGACGGCGTCTGTTCTTTGATATAAATACCGCTCTTCACAACTCAACTCTGAGCTCTACCGTGAATCGAACTGCGAGCTTCACGGTGCGAAGTAGACTTGCTAACCATTATGCTACAGGCGCAAACGATGGATGAAAGATAGAAAAAATGAGTGAAAAATGGATGATGAGGAAGATTTGATGGACAAAACACAGAGTTCTTTTCGTTTACAATTTTCGAGAATGTTCGAATCTAGAATGTTCGGAGCATGCGTTGCATACCTTTCTGCCCTTTTCATTCAAAGTCAATGTTCTTGTACTCAAACCTAATTAAAAAATCATTTTTCCATGAAAAAATAAATCTTTTTGCACTGAAAACTAATATTTTTCATATAAATATCTTTTTTTTTCGGAATTTTTTTTTGCATCACAACTTGTTCTGCCTAAAAACTTCAACACGTCCACCTTCCACAAGCCAAATTAAACGATGATCGAAGTTTCTACGTTTATAAAATAAATTAAAAAATT
>OX387262.1:813493-815993 GCA_947562095.1 Branchellion lobata | reverse complement strand
CTTCATTCCACAACACAGAGGGGTGGTCTGGTAGAGATCTGGGGGGAAGGAGTGATTGAGAAAATGGGGTTGTGATGGGAAAAATAGGGCTGGGATGAGGGAAATGGGGCTGGGATGGGGGAAATGGGGCTGGGATGAGAGAAATGGGGCTGGGATGGGGGAAATGGGGCTGGGATGGGAGAAATGGGGCTGGGATGGGGGAAATGGGGTTGTGATGGGGGAAATGGGGCTTGGATGGGGCAAATGGGGCTGGGATGAAGGATGAAAACGGAGGGTAAATAGGTGGGGGATAAAAATGGGTTTAGAAAGATGAAGATGAGATGGATGAAGAATGAAAAATGAGAAAAAATTATAAATAGATGAGCTATAAATAGATGAGTTATTGATAGTGGAGTTATAAATGGATTATCTATTAATAGTAAAGCTACAACTCGATGAGCTATAAATAGATAAACAAGTAAAGTTAAAAATAGCAGAGTGGTTGGACTTGTGGTTGATGATACGGAGACGGGTGCGGTTGATGTTGAGGAGGAAACAACTTTTGCACAACTCCTTCTCCCTCAAGTGACCACTGCTGTAATAGTCCCCTTTGGAAGGGCATCGGAGTGGGTTGGGTGAAATTGGGAATTTTTAGTGGGTGAAATCGGGTGAGATTAAAGATATTTGGTGGGTGGAATTGAAGGATTTGGTGGGTGGAATTGAAGGATTTGGGGGGTGGAATTGAAAAATTTTGGTGGGTGGAATTGAAGGATTTGGGGGGTGGAATTGAAGGATTTTGGTGGGTAGTGATTCTGAGTGGAAGAAATAAAGAAATTTTTGATGAGGGTGAGTGAAGTTTTAAACAAAACTTTGGTGGGTGGGTTGAGTGGAGGATTTAGGAGGTGGATAGGGTTGGGTTCAGTGAGGGAGGTTGGGGTTGGAAAGAGGAAATAGAATTGGTGAGGTGTCAGGTTAAAGTGGGTGAAAAGGGTTGGGTGTGTGTTTGTGTGGAGACAAGTAACAAAAAATTATATGCAAATTATATTATATTATATTATATAAATTATATTATATTATATGCAAAAGATGGAAGTTCAGAGTTGGTTACTAGGGTGACTGTTTCAATGAAAATAAAAAACAATTTTTTCTCTATTTTGAATTAAAAGAACTTGCTTAACCATGAATTCACAAATTATATACTTCAGAAATATCAAAGTGGATAAATAAATAAAAAATAAGCGCTTTGCTCAAATAAAACTAAAAGTGAATGAACGAATTTTTTTTATATTTCTTGATTTCAAAATGTAAACAGCATAGAGACAAACCATTGGAAAGGCAGAGCAGATAGACAGTGTGACGGGTGGTGAGTTTGAGGATGGAGGGCGAAAAAAACATGCTTTCGTCGTCCGGATGAGAAGTTACGTACAAGATGTTCATCTTTTTTCGAGTCATTAAAGAACTCGATTTAAAAATTCTAAGAAGAACAGACGACAGTATGATCAAAAGCGACCACAAGATTGTGAGGAAGAATATGAAAATGGTGTCCATCTTTATGATGATTATCGGTTTTTTGACTTTATGACTTTATGTGGCTGATTTTTGTAGCGTCTCGTTTCTTCATGTTTTTATTTTGAAAATATCTCCAATTTCGAGTTTTTTGTACACTTTTTAAACTGGAACTTGAAGTTGTAAAAGCCTCGTTACCTTTCAGAAAATTTGAGACGACTTAAAAGTGAATTTAGTTGAGAGTAATTTGAGGTTCTTAAATTGACTATAAGAAATAAGTTTAGTATTAAATTGATTTTTTACAAGCTTTTTAAGCTTTGTGAAGTTTTAATTTTTAGACAATTACAGGAAGTATGCAAAAGAACACCTTAGAGGCAAACCAGTTTGCTAATACAAATCTAATCTAATCAATTCATTTATATAGCGCTGATTTACTTTTTGCAAACGCTCTGCTACGAACTGTTCAAACAATGTTTTGAGGGCTTTACGAAATGGAATTAGAGGAGTAATAGAGGTGAGGTTGGGGGAAGAGAGTTCCATAAGAGGCCCTCAGTAAGAAAGTGCAGGTTTAGCATAAGTATTATAAAAAGGTATTTAAAAAAAATAAAAATAAATAGGTTTGTTTCCTTATTAAACGTGAAAATTAAAATTATTTTTCGTCTAATTGATTGAGTGAAATCAATCAAAAAATCAAACTTCATAAATTTTTATTCCAATCACTCCGTTCAAATCCATTGTATTACAAATAAAACATACTTTGATGCTTTTTTGTGTGAAACTTTTAAAAGGCATCAGTGGTTGTTTGGATGAGGTAGCAAGAGCAAATCAATTATTTATAATTATATTTATAGCTTATATTTGAAACTTTAACTTTTAAATAGTTAATAAAAATAGTTTAAATAGTCAAGTAAATTGAAATAACGGCCATACACGCTTTCGCGAAACCGGAAACCCAAAGCGATCTCAATATATCATATAAAATTGATTGAAGAAAATGGTTATTAGTTTAAATTTG
>OX387262.1:785993-803493 GCA_947562095.1 Branchellion lobata | reverse complement strand
AATCCACTTTCTTAATTCAGTTATCTGAAAATAAAACAAAAAGAAACTATAATAACAATGAAGACAATTTTTTAAATAATAAAATTAAATTTAAATTAATAAGTTTTAAATAATTAAAATTAATGAAAACACACCCAACCCTATTTTCCTCTGCAACAGGAAGGATGGGTTTGTAGTGAGAGGGGTCGGGGTAGGAAGTGAGGGGAGGGTGGATGGGGTGTTTGGGGTCACCTGAAAAGACCACCCACGAGGCACCCAGGTTCACCGAGGCCTTCGTTTTCAGACTGTTCCGGAAAGTGAAGCTCTGGTCAGGTGAATGGGGAATGAGGGAAATAGGGTGGTAGGAGTAGTGGGATGGAGGGAATGATGGTGAAGAATGGTGGAATAGGAAGTGGAGATGGTGGAGTTAGGAGCGGACTGAGGGGGATGGGGGAGTGAAGATGGTGTAGATGGGGGGTGGGCTAAGAAGGGTGGGGGAATTGAGATGGCGGAAAAAGAAGGGTGAAAAAAAGGTGGTGAAGAGGGTGAGTTTGTTGAAGAGGCTATACTTCGAAAACGAATTAAAAAAAATAGTAACAATATTTTGTTAAACAGAAAAAAAACAAAAATAACTTTTAAATATTTTATTTTCGTTTGAAAAAGTAAGAAACGAGTTAAAACAAAATTTTTTTTTAAATAATTGAAAAACAATCAGACACCTGCAGGCGGTGGAAGCGAATGATGGAAAAGGCAGTGAGGCTTTCAATGTATCTCCTTTGGGGGCAGAAGATGGTGCAGACGAGTTTGTTGTTCTCACTGGTAAACAGAGACTCATCAGTGAGGGAAATTGTTCGACCAAAGTCTGGTGAAAATGGGGGAAGGGGTTGCATGGGTGTTTTGGTAGGTACATGTATGGTTGGAGAAAGGAGTGAGTTATGAGTAGTTGGAGGATATAATTAGTGATGGTGGGTGTTTGGGGGATTGAACAAATGGTGGATACTCGTTTTGGGAAGTTGGTTATTAACAGGGTGAATTAATTGGATTGCCATTGGATGAAACTGATTTAAAATTTTTAGAGTTTTTATATATTTTTTTAATTATCACAACTCATCCATTGATTTCTCTGAAGAGCCTAAATCCGAGCCCCCATAACCAACCCCTCATCTTTCCACCAGGCTCTAAGACTTTTTCGTCCACATACTTGATGACACCAAACACATTGTACCTTTCTCCGTTATCTCTGATTTCACTCAGTGGCTGATACTATTCAGAAGAAATTATAACATCTACAATCAGTTCAGATTTGAAAAAATCAGTTTATTTTTCAATTTTTTAAAAATTTTGAAATGAATTTCATTAGCAGGATGTTGGCATTAATCGGATTATAAGGATTAGTAGAGGTTTAAGATTGTAATTCCATGTATTGAGTTGGGCTTTTATAGAAAAGTTGTTTCAATCGGCAGCTTGGAATTTTTAAACTTATGAAAATCAAAAACAGACCTTGTATACCTTTGCCATTTCTAAAACTTTCAAAGCTAATCGCTATAGATATTCTGAAAAGAGTGCTAAAGGTGAATTTTAGCTTTTAAATACATCAACTTTCATTTTATTAAAACAATGAATTGGAATTTTCGCTTGAAATAAAAATGATAAGTCATAAAAATAAATTTGAATTTTTTTTAATCTGAAAAAAACTTTTTGTTTATAGTCTTTATTAGATCAAGTCCAGACATACGCTGGAAATGTTACAAAAACACGCAGACTAGAATGTTATCAGTCATGAAAGTCGTCATTGAACATACGAAGTAAACAAATATTAAACACAATGAAATTTGTTAGATCACTTTTCCGTCGAAAAAATTGTCTCATGAGAAAGGGAAAGATACACCAAGCTACATGCTATGTATGCGTTGCCAACGTGATGCCAGTTATTGCAGCAGAGTTTCATTTCTCAATATTCATTATTTTAATCACTTTTTTTAAATTTTTTAAATTGATTTATTGTTTTAAATTAATATTTCATTGTGTTTAATATTTTTTAAACTTTTTATCTCGCGATTTGTTCACTTCGTAGGTTCAATGTTGACTTTTATGACTGATAACATTCTGTTCTCGTATATTTTAATGTTTTCTTTTTTAGTTCGACTAGTTGCCATGTTTTTGTAACATTTCCAGCGTATGTCTGGACTTGATCTAATAAAGACTATAAAACATCAATCACTAATCAAATCAGAAATATTATAACTTCTAACAAACTTCCATCAGCTAATAGTAAAAGAGGCACAGTAAACAAACTACGTGGAAAGATTCTTCATGCTAACTCTTTTTAATTTTTTCATAGTCTTTATTAGATCAAGTCCACACATACGCTGGAAATGTTACAAAAACACGGCGAATAGTCGAACTAAAAAAGAATACAGTGAAATATACGAGAACAGAATGTTATCAGTCATAAGTCAAAAATAAATAATCCAACTCAATCAATATCGCCCCATTTCCATTACCCCTATTCTTTCTCGAATACTTAAAGACCATATCTACCCTTGTTTAACTAACCCCTTCATCAAGTCTAGATTTGATGACCAATTTGCCTTCAGGCTCACCCACTTCAGCCATAATTTATCTCACTTCTGTCATAGCCTCTCTTTTAACTTTCATTTTGATTGTTCGCCATGTTCTGAGCCATTTCCAGCGTTTGTCTGGATTTTCTTCAATAAAGACTATCAAAAATGACAGAGGATTTTTCGTAACCAGCACAAACTGCAACTACCAGAGTAACAAACTGTTTTTTTAAATTCACATCCCCCATAAATGATATTTGAAACTTAAGATTCAAAATTAATATTGAAAACAGTTTAAATAGGGTTATAAAAAAAACAGACAAAAACGGCCATACTGTAACCAAAGACTGTAAGAGTTGAAAAAGGTTTATTACTCAAAACGCTACTCGAATAATTAATTAGAAAAAAATTGAAAATGAATAAATTAATTTCAACTTGAAAATTGAAAATGAATTGATAAATTTTAACTAATTAATGTGAACCAGTTTTTAATTTTCTCAGAAAGAGTAAACAGTTTTTTTTATGATATGCGACGTGCGAGAATGGTGATAGAATGGTTTGAAAGAGAAAGTTTAGATCGAGAATGTTCCAAAACTTTAAGATTTCAAAACTTTAAATAGTTCACTATTAAACTTTGACCTTTCATGGAACTGTTCCTTCTTAATCACCCTTCATCTGCCACTAATCTTTCATAAATATCACTTTACTCTCCCAACAAACCCCCTTTCCCCAAATCTTAAAAAAATCTTTTTTATTAAAAAATTGGTTTTTATTAATCTTCATGAATCTATAAAAAAATATCATCTTTCCTTATTGGTGCCCACATGAATGCACCCAAGAATATTTTTTATACACCCTTCTATATGATCCATCACTATCTCTCCCTATCACATATCCCTCCTCCAATAATCTACACAAAGCAATCTCACAAAATCCTTGCTCTATAAAGCTTTCTGAATTTTTCAACAGTCCTCCCACCACTCATCCATCCCACTCATCCATCACTCATCCATCCCACTCCTCCCATCACTCATCCATCCCACTCCTCCCATCACTCATCCATCACTCATCCATCCCACTCCTCCCATCACTCCTCCCATCACTCATCCATCCCACTCCTCCCATCACTCATCCAGTCCACTCTTCCCATCACTCATCCACCTCACTCTTCCCGTCACTCATCTATCCAACTCATCCATCCCACTCATCCACCATATTCTTCCACCACTCATGCATCCACCACCTCCACCTCACACACCACCATCTGACTGACAAGAGACGGGTCTACCAGTTGAACACTCACAAACCTACCTTCCAACGTCAAGTCACACGGGATGTTTAGGTCGTTTATCTAATGGATGGATGGATGGATGGGTGGATGGATGGATGAGTGGTTGGATGGATGAGTGGATGGATGGGTGGATGGATGGATGAGTGGTTGGATGGATGGATGGATGGGTGGATGGATGGATGAGTGGTTGGATGGATGGATGTATAGATGGGTAGATGGATGGATGGGAGGATGGGTGGATGGATGGATGAGTGGTTGGATGGATGGATGTATAGATGGGTAGATGGATGGATGAGAAGATGGTTGGATGGATCGATGGATGGATGAATGAATTGAAATTTATCTATTTTATTTTTTAAAACTATAATCATAACAATAATAATAATAAATTTGAGTTGCTTCGAAACTCTACGGGGTTAATGTCCTATTATATTATTCGTGCTTGTATCGTAGTATATAGATAAATAGGTGGATGGAAAAGAACAAATGGATGAATAAATGGATAGATGGAAAAATGGATGATAGATGGAAGAATGGATGATAGATGGAAGAATGGATGATAGATGGAAGAATGGATGATAGATGGAAGAATGGATGGATAGATGGAAGAATGGATGGATAGATGGAAGAATAGATGGATGGATGGAAGAATGGATGGATAGATTGAGAATGGGTGGATAGATGAAAGAATGGATAGATAGATGGAAGAATGGATGGATAGATGGGAGAATGGAGGAATAGATGGAAGAATGGATGATAGATGGAAAAATGGATGGATAGACGAAAGAATAGATGGATGGATAGAAGAATGGATGGATAGATGGAAGAATGGATGGATGGATAAGTGGTAAAATGAAATGGATGAGATCATGGATGGATTGACAGGTGTGTGGACGAACCCTTCAACCCTTGCATCCATCCTTTTCAACCACAATCCCATCCAACCCTTGTTTAATTTCACCCCACCACATAACCGCTTTAGCATTTTTATGAAACACAATCCATGTGCGAAGATTACCAGAGTGGTATTCACCCTTAGAGTTTCAAGGACAACAGCCCTCAAAACCCACCAAACTCCTTCTAACCCTTTTGAAATTTCTAGAGTTATTTCCTGTTCATCCAACCCACCATCCAGTTTCATCCTTCCCCATCCAACCCACCATCCAGTTCCATCCTTCTCCATCCAACCCACCATCCAGTTTCATCCTTCCCCATCCAACCCACCATCCAGTTTCATCCTTCCCCATCCAACCCACCATCCAGTTTCATCCATCCCCATCCAACCCACCATCCAGTTTCATCCTTCCCCATCCAACCCACCATCCAGTTTCATCCTTCCCCATCCAACCCACCATCCAGTTTCATCCTTCCCCATCCAACCCACCATCCAGTTTCATCCTTCCCCATCCAACCCACCATCCAGTTTCATCCTTCCCCATCCAACCCACCATCCAGTTTCATCCTTCCCCATCCAACCCACCATCCAGTTTCATCCTTCCCCATCCAACCCACCATCCAGTTTCATCCTTCCCCATCCAACCCACCATCCAGTTTCATCCTTCCTCATCCAACCCACCATCCAGTTTCATCCTTCCCCATCCAACCCACCATCCAGTTTCATCCTTCCCCATCCAACCCACCATCCAGTTTCATCCTTCCCCATCCAACCCACCATCCAGTTTCATCCTTCCCCATCCAACCCACCATCCAGTTTCATCCTTTCCCATCCAACCCACCATCCAGTTTCATCCTTCCCATCCAACCCACCATCCAGTTTCATCCTTCCCCATCCAACCCACCATCCAGTTTCATCCTTCCCCATCCAACCCACCATCCAGTTTCATCCTTCCCCATCCAACCCACCATCCAGTTTCATCCTTCCCCATCCAACCCACCATCCAGTTTCATCCTTCCTCATCCAACCCACCATCCAGTTTCATCCTTCCCCATCCAACCCACCATCCAGTTTCATCCTTCCCCATCCAACCCACCATCCAGTTTCATCCTTCCCCATCCAACCCACCATCCAGTTTCATCCTTCCCCATCCAACCCACCATCCAGTTTCATCCTTCCCCATCCAACCCACCATCCAGTTTCATCCTTCCCCATCCAACCCACCATCCAGTTTCATCCTTCCCCATCCAACCCACCATCCAGTTTCATCCTTCCCCATCCAACCCACCATCCAGTTTCATCCTTTCCCATCCAACCCACCATCCAGTTTCATCCTTCCCATCCAACCCACCATCCAGTTTCATCCTTCCCCATCCAACCCACCATCCAGTTTCATCCTTCCCCATCCAACCCACCATCCAGTTTCATCCTTCCCCATCCAACCCACCATCCAGTTTCATCCTTCCCCATCCAACCCACCATCCAGTTTCATCCTTCCTCATCCAACCCACCATCCAGTTTCATCCTTCCCCATCCAACCCACCATCCAGTTTCATCCTTCCCCATCCAACCCACCATCCAGTTTCATCCTTCCCCATCCAACCCACCATCCAGTTTCATCCTTCCCCATCCAACCCACCATCCAGTTTCATCCTTCCCCATCCAACCCACCATCCAGTTTCATCCTTCCCATCCAACCCACCATCCAGTTTCATCCTTCCCCATCCAACCCACCATCCAGTTTCATCCTTCCTCATCCAACCCACCATCCAGTTTCATCCTTCCCCATCCAACCCACCATCCAGTTTCATCCTTCCCCATCCAACCCACCATCCAGTTTCATCCTTCCCCATCCAACCCACCATCCAGTTTCATCCTTCCTCATCCAACCCACCATCCAGTTTCATCCTTCCCCATCCAACCCACCATCCAGTTTCATCCTTCCCCATCCAACCCACCATCCAGTTTCATCCTTCCCCGTCCAACCCACCATCCAGTTTCATCCTTCCCCATCCAACCCACCATCCAGTTTCATCCTTCCCCATCCAACCCACCATCCAGTTTCATCCTTCCCCATCCAACCCACCATCCAGTTTCATCCTTCCCCATCCAACCCACCATCCAGTTTCATCCTTCCCCATCCAACCATCTACCACACTATTAGGGCATCAACCCCGTAGAGTTCCCCCTATTCCACTGATTTCATCAAGCCCCCTTAGACCCATGTTTTTTTACCCACCAACTCACCCAAACCTCCCACTGTACCCAAACCCCACATTGCCCACCCAACCCTCATTACCCATCCAATCCCCCATTACCCATCCAATCCCCCATTACCCATCCAATCCCCCATTACCCATCCACACCGCTTCTCACCCTTCTTCCCACCCACCCACCGTTCCAGCTGTGTCTTGGGAGTTTTCCAGCAGACGGCACAAGGGGTTAGTCATGAAATCCTCTTTTCTCCCCACCCCCAGCCCTCTATCCCCTACCCTCACATTGGCGGCTGCTATGGATCCTGTGGTCATGTGTTTTTAAAGGTTTTTTAAGACTCCTTCAACACCCCATAAAACCTCCAAACCCCCTTCAACACCCCATAAAACCTCCAAATCCCTTTCAACACCCCATAAAACCTCCAAGACTCCTTCAACACCCCATAGAACCTCCAATCCCCCTTCAACACCCCATAAAACCTCCAAATCCTTTTCAACACCCCATAAAACCTCCAAACCCCCTTCAACACCCCAGAAAACCTCCAAATCCCCTTCAACACCCCATAAAACCTCCAAACCCCCTTCAACACCCCATAAAACCTCCAAATCCCCTTCAACACCCCATAAAACCTCCAAGACTCCTTCAACACCCCATAAAACCTCCAATCCCCCTTCAACACCCCATAAAACCTCCAAATCCTTTTCAACACCCCATAAAACCTCCAAACCCCCTTCAACACCCCAGAAAACCTCCAAATCCCCTTCAACACCCCATAAAACCTCCAAACCCTCTTCAACACCCCATAAAACCTCCAAACCCCCTTCAACACCCCATAAAACCTCCAAACCCCCCTTCAACACCCCAGAAAACCTCCAAACCCCCTTCAACACCCCATAAAACCTCCAAATCCTTTTCAACACCCCATAAAACCTCCAAATCCCCTTCAACACCCCAGAAAACCTCCAAACCCCCTTCAACACCCCAGAAAACCTCCAAGACCCCTTCAACACCCCATAAAACCTCCAAACCCCCTTCAACACCCCATAAAACCTCCAAATCCCCTTCAACACCCCATAAAACCTCCAAACCCCCTTCAACACCCCATAAAACCTCCAAACCCCCTTCAACGCCCCATAAAACCTCCAAACCCTCTTCAACACCCCATAAAACCTCCAAACCCCCTTCAACACCCCATAAAACCTCCAAACCCCCCTTCAACACCCCATAAAACCTCCAAACCCCCTTCAACACCCCATAAAACCTCCAAATCCTCTTCAACACCCCATAAAACCTCCAAATCCCCTTCAACACCCCAGAAAACCTCCAAACCCCCTTCAACACCCCAGAAAACCTCCAAGACCCCTTCAACACCCCATAAAACCTCCAAACCCCCTTCAACACCCCATAAAACCTCCAAATCCCCTTCAACACCCCATAAAACCTCCAAACCCTCTTCAACACCCCATAAAACCTCCAAACCCCCTTCAACACCCCATAAAACCTCCAAACCCCCCTTCAACACCCCAGAAAACCTCCAAACCCCCTTCAACACCCCATAAAACCTCCAAATCCTTTTCAACACCCCATAAAACCTCCAAATCCCCTTCAACACCCCAGAAAACCTCCAAACCCCCTTCAACACCCCAGAAAACCTCCAAGACCCCTTCAACACCCCATAAAACCTCCAAACCCCCTTCAACACCCCATAAAACCTCCAAATCCCCTTCAACACCCCATAAAACCTCCAAACCCCCTTCAACACCCCATAAAACCTCCAAACCCCCTTCAACGCCCCATAAAACCTCCAAACCCTCTTCAACACCCCATAAAACCTCCAAACCCCCTTCAACACCCCATAAAACCTCCAAACCCCCCTTCAACACCCCATAAAACCTCCAAACCCCCTTCAACACCCCATAAAACCTCCAAATCCTCTTCAACACCCCATAAAACCTCCAAACCCCCTTCAACACCCCAGAAAACCTCCAAGACCCCTTCAACACCCCATAAAACCTCCAAACCCCCTTCAACACCCCATAAAACCTCCAAATCCCCTTCAACACCCCATAAAACCTCCAAACCCCCTTCAACACCCCATAAAACCTCCAAACCCCCTTCAACGCCCCATAAAACCTCCAAATCCCCTTCAACACCCCATAAAACCTCCAAATCCCCTTCAACACCCCATAAAACCTCCAAATCCCCTTCAACACCCCATAAAACTTCCAAATCCCCTTCAACACCCCATAAAACCTCCAAATCCCCTTCAACACCCCATAAAACCTCCAAATCCCCTTCAACACCCCATAAAACCTCCAAACCCCCTTCAACACCCCATAAAACCTCCAAACCCCCTTCAACACCCCATAAAACCTCCAAATCCCCTTCAACACCCCATAAAACCTCCAAATCCCCTTCAACACCCCATAAAACTTCCAAACCCCCTTCAACACCCCATAAAACCTCCAAACCCCCTTCAACACCCCATAAAACCTCCAAACCCCTTCAACACCCCATAAAACCTCCAAACCCCCTTCAACACCCCATAAAACCTCCAAACCCCCTTCAACACCCCATAAAACTTCCAAACCCCCTTCAACACCCCATAAAACCTCCAAATCCCCTTCAACACCCCATAAAACCTCCAAACCCCCTCAACACCCCATAAAACCTCCAAATCCCCTTCAACACCCCATAAAACCTCCAAACCCCCTTCAACACCCCATAAAACCTCCAAACCCCCTTCAACACCCCATAAAACCTCCAAACCCCCTTCAACACCCCATAAAACCTCCAAACCCCCTTCAACACCCCATAAAACCTCCAAATCCCCTTCAACACCCCATAAAACCTCCAAACCCCCTTCAACACCCCCATAAAACCTCCAAACCCCCTTCAACACCCCAGAAAACCTCCAAACCCCCTTCAACACCCCATAAAACCTCCAAACCCCCTTCAACACCCCAGAAAACCTCCAAACCCCCTTCAACACCCCATAAAACCTCCAAACCCCCTTCAACACCCCATAAAACCTCCAAATCATCCTCAACACCCCACAAAACCCTCGATACTTTCAAAAACCCTTGAAACCCTTTAAAACAAGCCAAAAAACCCTACAATTTTTCCACCTTTGAAGACCATTCCTTGCACAGTTTTTGGACTTCCTAGGTCCACCAACAGCCACTCTTTGAAGCTGTAGCCACTCATGTAGCAGCTGCTTTCATCGCCATCCACCGCCAAAGAGGCGTTATAGTCGCCCATGTGGGTGCGACTAACCGACGTGAAAACAGCTGGAAGAAGGTTTGGGAAAAATTTATTTTGTTTGAGGGGGGAGAAGATTTCGGATTTTGGTGTGGTGTGGTGGAGTGGGTGTGGTGGGGTGAAGTGGGTGTGGTGGGGTGAAGTAGGTGTGGTGTGGTGAAGTGGGTGTGGTGTGGTGAAGTGGGTGTGGTGTGGTGAAGTGGGTGTGGTGTGGTGAAGATGGTTTGGTGGTGTATTTTTGAATGGTGGTGTGGATGGTGGTGTGGTGTGAATGGTGGTGTGGAATGGTGGTGTGGTGGTGGTGTGGTGTGGGATGGTGGTGTGGATGGTGGTGTGGATGGTGGTGTGGATGGTGGTGTGGTGTGGGATGGTGGTGTGGATGGTTGTGTGGATGGGGGTGTGGATGGTGGTGTTTGTGTGGATGGGGGTGTGGATGGTGGTGTGGTGTGGATGGTGGTGTGGTGTGGGATGGTGGTGTGGTGTGGAATGGTGGTGTGGAATGGTGGTGTGGTGGTGTGTGGTGTGGATGGTGTGTGGTGTGGATGCTGTGTGGTGTGGAATGGTGGTGTGGATGGGGGTGTGGATGGTGGTGTGGTGTGGTGGTGTGGTGTGGATGGTGGTGTGGTGTGGATGGTGGTGTGGTGTGGAATGGTGGTGTGGTGGTGTGTGGTGTGGATGGTGTGTGGTGTGGATGGTGTGTGGATGGTGGTGTGGATGGTGTGTGGTGTGGATGGTGGTGTGGTGTGGTGGTGTGGTGTGGATGGTGGTGTGGTGTGGATGGTGGTGTGGTGTGGAATGGTGGTGTGGTGGTGTGTGGTGTGGATGGTGTGTGGTGTGGATGGTGTGTGGATGGTGGTGTGGATGGTGTGTGGTGTGGATGGTGGTGTGGATGGTGGTGTGGATGGTGTGTGGTGTGGATGGTGGTGTGGATGGTGTGTGGTGTGGATGGTGGTGTGGATGGTGGTGTGGATGGTGTGTGGTGTGGATGGTGGTGGCGTGTGGGGTGTGGATGGTGTTGGCGTGTGGGGTGGTAAAATAACACTGTTTTCATTTTCAAGTTAATTCAATTTTTCATTCATTCAATTTCAATTTTTTCGTGAATTTATGAATAGATGTACCACTTGTTATAGCGCACAATTCACAAATTTGTTGCCTCAGAAGCGCTTAGTTATTAAAAATAAAATTAAGATAGTTTCCTGTTTTTCCGTTTTAACATCTACTTCAGTTTTGATTGAAAAACTGAAGTAAATTTATTCAAAAAAAAAATTTATAAAAAATTTTTTTTTTATAATTTTTTTTTATATAAAAACGTTTTTATTGAAAAAAAAATAAAAAGAAAGATTTTCAATGATCTTATTTTTATTTTTATTTTTTTAAACGTATTTTAAAAATAATTGAAAAAACTCACCTTGATGCGTGGCGGGTTTGAGAATAAAAAAAAATAAAAATGAGAGTATCATCTGCCAAGGTTTCATTTTTCAAAGATAAAAAATATTATTTTTCAAGAATAAAAACTCCGAAATTATGATAAATTCACTTTTAAATATTTAATTTTTTTTAATTTTTACGAATAATTTGTTTAATGTGGTTTTTTTGAAAAGGAATTTTGTTTTGAAAATAAATTTTCAAAGTCCTCCTGTTGTTTCAATCAGGAACACGTCTGTCATCAAATACGTCATATATATATACAGGTATATTGACAGAATATTTGGCAACAATGATGATAAAAATAAAAATAAAAAAAATAATAATAATAATAATAATGATAATAATAATAATAATAATAATAATAATAATAATAATAATAATAATAATAATAATAATAATAATAATAATAATAATAATAATAATAATAATAATAATAATAATAATAATAATAATAATAATAATAATAATAATAATAATAATAATAATAATAATAATAATAATAATAATAATAATAATAATAATAATAATAATAATAATAATAATAATAATAATAATAATAATAATAATAATAATAATAATAATAATAATAATAATAATAATAATAATAATAATAATAATAATAATAATAATAATAATAATAATAATAATAATAATAAAAATAATAATAATAATAATAATAACAATAATAATAATAATAATAATAATAATAATAATAATAATAATAATAATAATAATAATAATAATAATAATAATAATAATAATAATAATAATAATAATAATAATAATAATAATAATAATAATAATAATAATAATAATAATAATAATAATAATAATAATAATAATAATAATAATAATAATAATAATAATAATAATAATAATAATAATAATAATAATAATAATAATAATAATAATAATAATAATAATAATAATAATAATAATAATAATAATAATAATAATAATAATAATAATGATAAAAATAATAATAATAATAATAATAAGAATAATAATAATAATAATAATAATAATAATAATAATAATAATAATAATAATAATAATAATAATAATAATAATAATAATAATAATATTAATAACAATAATAATAATAATAATAATAATAATAATAATAATAATAATAATAATAATAATAATAATAATAATAATAATAATAATAATAATAATAATAATAATAATAATAATAATAATAATAATAATAATAATAATAATAATAATAATAATAATAATAATAATAATAATAATAATAATAATAATAATAATAATAATAACAATAATAATAATAATAATAATAATAATAATAATAATAATAATAATAATAATAATAATAATAATAATAATAATAATAATAATAATAATAATAATAATAATAATAATAATAATAATTTTCATAATAATAATTATCATTATAACTAACAACTCGAACATCACACCACTGCAGCAAGAAGCATTGTGCGGGAGAGAGGCTTGTAGCGGTTGTCTTGGTAACAGGTCCATTAATCTTGGTGCCTTCTATTCAGTGCTGGGAGGGACAATGAGGTTATAATGGGCGATGGGGTGGTGGTGGTGGTGATGGTGGTGGTGGTGGTGGAGTGGTGGTGGTGGTGGTGGTGGTGGTGATGGTGGTGGAGTGGTGGTGGTGGTGGTGGTGGAGTGGTGGTGGTGGTGGTGGAGTGGTGGTGGTGGTGGTGGTGGTGGAGTGGTGGAGTGGTGGAGTGGTGGTGGTGGTGGAGTGGTGGTGGTGGTGGAGTGGTGGAGTGGTGATGATGGAGTGGTGGTGATGGTGGTGGTGGTGGAGTGGTGATGGTGGAGGTGGTGGGGTGGTGGTGGTGGAGTGTTGATGGTGATGGTGTTGGAGTGGAGTAGTCAAGGGGTGTGGTAGAGTAGAAAAGTGTGGTGGAGTGGTGGGGTGGAATGGTGTGGTGGAATGGTGTGGTGGAGTGGTGGAGTGGTGTGGTGGAGTGGTGGAGTGGTGTGGTGGAGTGGTGTAGTGGTGGGGTGGAGTGGTGTGGTGGAGTGGAGTGGTGGAGTGGAGTGGTGGAATGGTGTGGTGGAGTGATGGGGTGGTGGAGTGGTGTGGTGGAGTGGAGTGGTGGAGTGGTGTGATGGAGTGGTGTGGTGGAGTGGAGTGGTGGAGTGGTGTGGTGGAGTGATGGGGTGGTGGAGTGGTGTGGTGGAGTGGAGTGGTGGAGTGGTGTGGTGGAGTGGTGTGGTGGAGTGGAGTGGTGGAATGGTGTGGTGGAGTGGTGGGGTGGAGTGGTGTAGTGGTGGTGTGGTGAAATGGGGAGGTGTGGTGGAATGGTGTGGTGGAGTGGTGGGGTGGAGTGGTGTAGTGGTGGAGTGGTGTGGTGGAGTGGTGTGGTGGAGTGGTGTGGTGGAGTGGTGTGGTGGAGTGGTGTGGTGGAGTGGTGTGGTGGAGTGGTGTGGTGGAGTGGTGTGGTGGAGTGGTGGAATGGAGTGGTGGAGTGGTGGAATGGAGTGGTGGAGTGGTGGAATGGAGTGGTGTGGTGGAATGGAGTGGTGGAGTGGTGGAATGGAGTGGTGGAGTGGTGGAATGGAGTGGTGGAGTGGTGGAATGGAGTGGTGGAGTGGTGGAATGGTGTGGTGGAGTGGTGGAATGGAGTGGTGGTGTGGTGGAAAGTGAGATAATGATGCGACAAATCCAGTATATTTTTTCCATTTTGAAAAAAAAAATAATTTTATTTTTTCAATTAAAAATTCCTGCTTAATTTTTTTTTTCAAATTCACAATAATAGGTTTTCAAAACTACCTTCGACCACATCAGCGTGCCTTTCACCATTAAATCATCTTTGCCATAAGCTCTCTGTTCTTCCGCCTTCTTTCTTTTGTTTTTTATCTTTTCCTTTGTTGTCTTTTCTTTTGTTATCTTTTCTTTTGTTATCTTTTTTTTGTTATCTCTTCTTTTGTTATCTTTTTATTTATCTTTTCTTTTGTTATCTTTTTATTTATCTTTTCTTTTGTTATCTTTTCTTTTGTTATCTTTTCTTTTGTTATCTTTTTATTTATCTTTTCTTTTGTTATCTTTTTATTTATCTTTTCTTTTGTTATCTTTTATTTTGTTATCTTTTTATTTATCTTTTCTTTTGTTATTTTTTTTTTGTTATTTTTTTTTGTTATTTTTTTTTGTTATTTTTCCTTTTGTTATTTCTTTTTCTTTCCATTGTTTTTCTTTTTCCTTTTTCAAGTATTCTTTTTATTTTTATTTTTCAAATTCCCGCTCATATGTTCCATATTTCAAAATTTATTTTTCTTTCCACTCACTCAATTAATATTTTCATTAATCCTTTCTCAAGTACGTTTTTTTTATTTTTTTTAGTCCTTTTGTTTTTTTCTTCTTTAAGTTTTTTTCATATTTTTGTTTCTTTTTTTTTTAAATTTTTTTTCTTTTAAAATTTATTTTTTTTTTGTGTACAAATTGCAGACGGATTAATTTTCGCCTGTTTGTTTTTCTGCGTAAAAAAGTTTTTTTCTAGAAATTTTTCGAGAAAATTAAAAAAAATAAAAAATAAAACAATAATAAAAAAAATAAAATAAAGATTTGAAAAAAATAAAAAAATATTTAAGAAAATAAAAATAAAAAATTATTTTTGAAAAAATAATAAAATATTTAAAAAAAAAACCAAAATCAATCTTGAAAAATGCGTAAATGTCTTTAAGAAATAGCTGAAAGAACAATAAAAACAAATAATGACAAAAACAATAAATAAAAAACAATAAAAAAAGAAACAAAATGAAAATAAAACCAAAAAACGTGAAAAAAAAAAACAAAAAAAAAACAAAAAAAAAAAAAGAAAACAAAAAAAACAAAGAAAACAAAGAAAATGATGAAAACATGCCATCATCACTCTTTGTTCTCGAACGTTTACTGAAGTAAGTTTGCTTCAACGTCCTCTGCACTGACAAAAGAAAAAGTATAAAGAAAAAAAGATAAGATAAAAAAGATATGAGTTTTTCAACAACAACAAAAATTAAAAAAAAAAAAGTTTAGTGCATAAAAAAGAAAAATGGGCTAAAGAAAAGCCATTAAAGAGCAGAAAAAAATTCAATAAAAATTATTTTTTAAATAAACAAAAAAACGATTGGAAAAAAATTCTAAAATACGAAAAAATATGTAAATAATTGAATCTATTGAAAAATTATTTAAAAAAATGAAAATCAGGAAATTACCATTTTTCTGAGTAAAAAAAACTCAAAGGAAAGGCCTCTCACGTTTCTTTTCTTTTTGTGGCACAAAATCAATTTTTTAAAAAGTCTGTCGTATATTACAGCCACTTAAAAACTTTAAAAATAAAAACCAAAAAAACGGTTTTTTTTTCAAAAAAAATGAATAAAAAATTAAAAAATAAATAAAGAGAAGGGAGGTTGGGGGAGAAATATTGGAAATTTTTTTTAATAAAATTCAAATATTGAAAAAAATTGTGAAAAAACAGGGAAAAATCAATAGAGTTTTGAAAAAATCAAAAAGAAAATAACTTAAGTTTGAAAAACTAGGTTTTTATGGAGCCAAAAAAAATGAAAAAGTCTAAATTTAAAAAAATTGGGATTCCCCAAAACTAAAATAAAAACTTGAAATGAATCGTTAAGTTCCGTAAATAGAATTTTAAGACATGTTGCTATGAACAGGCAAGATCACGTGAGTGTGACGTAAGAAGGTAAAAGCAAGAGTGATTGATGTGAAAGAGGGAAGGAGGAGGATGAAGGAGAGGAGGATGAAGAAGAGGAGGATGAAGAAGAGAAGGATGAAGAAGAGGAGGATGAAGAAGAGGAGGATGAAGAAGAGGAGGATGAAGAAGAGGAGGATGAAGAAGAGGAGGATGAAGAAGAGGAGGATGAGGAAGAAGAGGATGAAAAAGATGATGATGAAGAAGAGGAGGATGAAGAAGAGGAGGATGAAGAAGAGGAGGATGAAAGAGAGGAGGATGAAGAAGAGGAGGATGAAGAAGAGGAGGATGAAGAAGAGGAGGATGAAGAAGAGGAGGATGAAAGAGAAGAGGATGAAGAAGAAGAGGATGAAGAAGAGGAGGATGAAGAAGAAGAGGATGAAGAAGAAGATGATGAAAGAGAAGAGGATGAAGAGAAGGAAGAAAATGGGGAAAAGAGTGAAGCAAGGTTGTGAGAATAAAGAGAGGGTGGGAATGAAGTGATGGTGAGGATGGGAAAGATTGAATGAGGATGGGGAAGATTGAATGAGGATGGGGAAGATTGAATGGAGGATGGGGGAGATTGAATGAGGATGGGGAAAATTGAATGAGGATGGGGAGATTGAATGAGGATGGGGGAAGATTGAATGAGGATGGGGGAGATTGAATGAGGATGGGGGAAGATTGAATGAGGATGGAGAATATTGAATGAGGATGGGGGAGATTGAATGAGGATGGGGGAAGATTGAATGAGGATGGGGGAAGATTGAATGAGGATGGAGAGGAGTGAATGGAGGATGGGGGAAGATTGAATGAGGATGGGGAAGATTGAATGAGGATGGGGAGATTGAATGAGGATGGGGGAAGATTGAATGAGGATGGGGGAGATTGAATGAGGATGGGGGAGATTGGATGAGGATGGGGGAGATTGAATGAGGATGGGGGAGATTGAATGAGGATGGGGGAAGATTGAATGAGGATGGGGAAGATTGAATGAGGATGGGGAAGATTGAATGAGGATGGGGAAGATTGAATGAGGATGGGGGAGATTGAATGGAGGATGGGGGAAGATTGAATGAGGATGGAGAAGATTGAATGAGGATGGGGGAGATTGAATGAGGATGGGGAGATTGAATGAGGATGGGGAAGATTGAATGAGGATGGGGAGATTGAATGAGGATGGGGGAGATTGAATGAG
>OX387262.1:770993-775993 GCA_947562095.1 Branchellion lobata | reverse complement strand
ATAAATAAAAATTAATTTAAAAAATTAATTAAAAAATAATAATTAATTAATTAAATAAATTATTTAAAAAAATAAATCAAAAAAAAAAGTTAAAATATACTTTGAATCTGCATCACGTCTACACAGAACAGCATAGAGAAGCTGTCACGTGGTTCACTTGTGCTTGAGACCTTAGCCTTGGCTGCTAAGCAACATGCCTACCACATCTATGAGGAGCTTGGAGAGGCTGTGGAGTAGAGGCTGTTGGTGGTTGTTGGTGGTTGTTGGTGGCTGTTGGTGGTTGTTGGTGGTTGTGGTGGCTGTTGGTGGTTGTTGGTGGTTGTGGTGGTTGTGGTGGTTGTGGTGGTTGTGGTGGTTGTTGGTGGTTGTGGTGGCTGTTGGTGGTTGTGGTGGTTGTTGGTGGTTGTGGTGGTTGTTGGTGGTTGTGGTGGCTGTTGGTGGTTGTGGTGGTTGTTGGTGGTTGTGGTGGCTGTTGGTGGTTGTTGGTGGTTGTTGGTGGTTGTTGGTGGTTGTGGTGGTTGTTGGTGGTTGTGGTGGTTGTTGGTGGTTGTGGTGGCTGTTGGTGGTTGTAGTGGTTGTTGGTGGTTGTTGATGGTTGTTGGTGGTTGTTGGTGGTTGTGGTGGTTGTGGTGGTTGTTGGTGGTTGTGGTGGCTGTTGGTGGTTGTGGTGGTTGTTGGTGGTTGTGGTGGCTGTTGGTGGTTGTTGGTGGTTGTTGGTGGTTGTTGGTGGTTGTGGTGGTTGTTGGTGGTTGTGGTGGTTGTTGGTGGTTGTGGTGGCTGTTGGTGGTTGTAGTGGTTGTTGGTGGTTGTTGATGGTTGTTGGTGGTTGTTGGTGGTTGTGGTGGTTGTGGTGGTTGTTGGTGGTTGTGGTGGCTGTTGGTGGTTGTGGTGGTTGTTGGTGGTTGTGGTGGCTGTTGGTGGTTGTGGTGGTTGTTGGTGGTTGTTGGTGGTTGTCGGTGGTTGTCGGTGGTTGTGGTGGCTGTTGGTGGTTGTGGCGGTTGTTGGTGGTTGTTGGTGGTTGTTGGTGGTTGTGGTGGTTGTTGGTGGTTGTGGTGGTTGTTGGTGGTTGTGGTGGTTGTTGGTGGTTGTGGTGGTTGTTGGTGGTTGTTGTGGTTGTTGGTGGTTGTGGTGGTTGTTGGTAGTTGTTGGTGGTTGTCGGTGGCTGTGGTGGTTGTTTGTGGTTGTTGGTGGTTGTGGTGGTTGTTGGTGGCTGCGATGTTTGTGAAGTGGTTGTGGTATTGAGTGTTAGAGTGGCGGTATTTTTGGTTTAGCTGTGGTGGGGTAGTTTTGAGAAGGTGGAATGATGAGGGGGTGGCTGTTGTTACTTGAGCAGTGGGTGTTGGAGTGGTGATTGTGGCTGTAGTGGCTGTGGCTGTGGTGGTTGAAAAGTGGTTGTTGTAGTTGTCGTTGTGGCAGTGAACTAGTAGCTGTGGCGGTGAAATAGTAGCTGTGGCGGTGAAGTAGTGGCTGTGGCGGTGAAGTAGTGGCTGTGGCGGTAAAGAAGTGGCTGTGGCGGTAAATTAGTGGCTGTGGCGGTGAAGTAGTGGCTGTGGTGGTAAAGTAGTGGCTGTGGCGGTGAAATAGTGGTAGTTAGTGACTAATGAAAACTTAGTTTTTTCAACCAAACTCCTGGTGCATTTGAAAACAGTATTCAACATGATATTTCCCACCATTAGATGATTTTTTGAATAAATTATATTTTTGGACATTTGTTTAAATTGAACTATAATGTATAAGATTACATTAGGTCACATCAAATTTAATCAGGTCACACGCAATTCAACTAGGTCACATCAAATTCAATTAGGTTTCATTAAACTTAATTAGGTCACGTGAAGTTCAATAAGACCACACCAAACTTAACTAGATCATATCAAACTTAATTAGGTCACCTCAAATTTAATCAGGTCACACGCAATTCAACTAGGTCACATCAAATTCAATTAGGTTTCATTAAACTCAATTAGGTCACGTGAAGTTCAATAAGACCACACCAAACTTAACTAGATCATATCAAACTTAATTAGGTCACGGCAAACCCTTTCAGATCACATACAATTCAATTAGGTCGCGTCAAATTCAATTAGGTCACATCAAAATCAATTAGGTCACATCAAATTCAATTAGGTCACATCAAATTCAATTAGGTCACATTAGATGGGAATAGGTCATAGTAGGTTGGATTAGCTTCTTATGTCTTAGCTAATCAAAATATTTGTAACGCACTTTTTAGCACTTGTTCAAAGGCGCTTCTATGGAAACGGTTTTACTCGCTGTGGGCTACTAGACGACTGGACACTCTAGGACGGCGTCTGTACTTCACTTGAGCTGCCGATTCTGAAACTCAAACCTGGGCCCACCCAAACACACTTCACACCGGAATGGGCCATCCATTATGCCACAGACGCAGACATAACCTAAGTTACATTAACTTATAATAGATAAAATAAAATTAATTTAATTTAATTCAATTAAAATAGATAAAATCAGATTAAAAAACAATACAATAAATTAGACTGGATTAGCCTGAATCATATCAGTTGATCGTTATTACTGAAGATGCCACGAACCGTTTAAACATTTCGTTATTTCTGAAGGTGCCTCTGTGGTGTTCTAGCAGCCTCACTTGTCCATGTGGCCATTGGGGGTGGAGTTTATTACACGCCGTGGTGGTGATGAGTCGGACTGCTTTTTCTTTCTTTAACAACAACAACAACACCAACAACAACAACAACAACAACAACAAAAATAACAACAACAACAACAACAACAACAACAAAAACAATAACAACAACAACAACAACAAAAACTACGAAAACAAAACAACAACAAAAACATCTACAACAACATCTACTACAACAACAATTACAACAACCACAAATAATATGTTTATTAACTTGCACTACTGAATTGAAATAAAAACTCAAAGCATCTTTCCAAACAACAACAAGCATTTGAAAAGCGTCATAACAGACAACCCCCTCCCAACCACCCAAACCCCCTCCCAACCACCCAAACTCCCTCCTAACTACCCAAACCCCCTCCCAACCACCCAAACTCCCTCCTAACTACCCAAACCCCCTCCCAACCCCCCAAACTCCCTCCTAACTACCCAAAACTTCCTCCTAACCACCCAAACCCCCTCCCAACCACCCAAACCCCCTCCCAACCACCCAAACCCCCTCCCAACCACCCAAACCCCCTCCCAACAACCCAAACCCCCTCCAAATAACCCAAACCCCTTCTAAACGCCCCCTTAATTCTTTCAATTTCTTCCACCCATTCTCAACCCCCCAAACCCCCTTTCAGCCACCCTAACCTCCTTCCGAGGGTGTGGTAGTGATGTTGTGATGGTGTGGAGTTTAGTGTGACTGAATAAAAATGAAAGAAAAGAAGAAAAAATTGAAATAAATTTCCAATAGTTATATTATGTAGTTTCAAGATATGATTCAATTCTCAAAATTTAAAACTCATTACTTTGATTTAATAGACAATTCTGCTTTTGAATTTCTTAGAACCTTTTAACATTCCAGTTTTGGTTAATTTGGTGAAACATTCTTCAATAGTCATTCAATATAAACTATGACTCAATTCTAAACTTTTGAGATTCATAAATTTGATTCTATAGTCAGTTTTTGATCTTTTCCAACACACAATTGACAGTTCTTATGACATTCGCTTATTGTTGATTTTAGTTTTTTTTTTTCATTTTGATTGTTCACCACGTTCTGTGCCATTTCCAGCGTTAGTCTGGCCTTGCTTCAATGAAGACTATAAAAAACAGTCCATAGCAAAACCAGGCGTTTGTCACGCTGCTAACCACAAATCTCAACTTTCATTTATTGAAACAATTGAAATCTTTGCTCAAAAAAACTTTAAAACGTAAAAAAATGAACTTTGAGTGTAAAGCAAAACCTGCAAACATTGGCCATAAATACGCAGCAGGTAATAATAATAATAATAATAAAAATAAAAAAAATAATAATAATAATAATAATAATAAAAATAATAATAAAATAATAATAATAATAATAATAATAATAATAATAATAATAATAATAATAAATAATAATAATAATAATAATAATAATAATAATAAAAAGCGCCTGCATTCTTCGAATTTTTTCTAAAAATAAAAAAAATAAATTTTGACACTTCTAAATTTTTTTTCAAAACTTCAAATGCAGCAAAATAGAAATAATTTAACAGGAATTTTTATCAAAATTTATGTTTTTCAAAAAGGCGTCTGAAAGAAGCAACATGACAGTGCATCAAAGGTGGTTAAGCCGATCATAGGTGATTGAAATGATAAGGATGGGTTGATCAATGTAAATATAAAAAAATAATTTGAGGGGTTGAATTAATAAAATGTATATATAACTTGGTAATTAAAATAATTAAAAATTTAATTATTAATTATTATTTTTAATAGTACTAATAAATGATGATGATGATGATAATAATAATAATAATAATAATAATAATAATAATAATAATAATAATAATAATAATAATAATAATAATAATAATAATAATAATAATAATGATAATAATAATAATAATAATAATAATAATAATAATAATAATAATAATAAAAATAAAAATAAAAATAATAAAAACAATAATAATAATAATTATTATTAATATATTATTATTATTGAATTATTAACAAATATTAATGATTAATTATTAATAATAAAATCCTTAAAACCCACGAAAGAGAATAACCTGAAAATGTTGAAGCAACCAATGGAGAAGGATCGAGGGATAGAATACGGAGTTGGATGACTCATCATTGTGGTGCTTCTGATAGAGGTGGAAAGTCAGCAAAGTAAGTGTAAGGTTGGCAGATGCGGACAAGTTCGCTTGTGGAGTTGTGGTGAGGAACAAGTGTACGGTTGTAATGAGTGTAACGTTGTAAAGTTGTAACGATTTTAATGTTGTAGTTGTAAAGATTGTAACGCATTACCACTGTAACGTTGTGAAGTTGTAAAGATTGT
>OX387262.1:760993-763493 GCA_947562095.1 Branchellion lobata | reverse complement strand
TTATTAATTTTATTATTATTATTATTAGTATTATTATTATTATTATTATCAGTATTTTTACTGTTAAAATCATTACTACTACTACTACTAATATGATGATGCTGATGATGATGATGATGATTATTATTATTATTAATATTATTATTATTATTAATATTATTATTATTATTATTATTATTATTATTATTATTATTATTATTATTATTATTATTACTATTATTATCATTATTATTATTATTACTATGACTATTACTATTACTAAGATTATTGATAATAATATTATTTTTATCACCATTCATATTATTGGTTATCACACTTTTAATCACACAATTTTCTTGCAAATTTTGCTTGGTCAAGGTGGAGGTGAAGTTGAACAGGTTAACATAACCAGAATAATAATAATAATCATATTTTTTTTTGTCCAAATTACCAATACTACTGTTGATTATGTTTTTATTATTATTAATATTATTTGTATTAGTATTATTATTATTACTATTTTTTTGGCTTTTCAGCCTATAAGCCTTTTCAATATTCTTACGGTTGATGAATATGAGAAGATCAAAGTTATTATTATTATTATTATTATTATTATTATTATTATTATTATTATTTTTATTTTTATTATTATTTATATTATTATTATTATTATTATTATTATTATTATTATTATTATTATTATTATTATTATTATTATTATTATAACTTGTATTATTGTTGTTATTTGAGGTACTGGTATTAAAGTTATTAATTATTATTTTTTTGTTTTTGTTTACGTTATTGTTATTGTTGTTTTTGTTATGATTGCTTTGTCTGAAGTGTCTCATCACCGTCCATCTCTCTCCAAACGTCATGATATCTTTATGGTGGTGGTGATGATGATGACGATGATGATTATTATTATTATGATTATAATTAATATTTTCATTGTTATTATTATTATTATTATTATTATTATTATTATTATTATTATTATTATTATTATTATTATTATTATTATTCTTATTCATACCATTATTATTATTGTTGTTAGTACGGGACGCTGTTGGATTTTTGGCTTCTCCAACTTGAATGACGGTGAACTGTGGATTCTGAAGATAGATGGATGAATGGATAGATGAATGGATGGATGAATAGATGGAAGAATGAATGGATGGATGAATGGATAGATGGGAAAATGGATGGATAGATGGATAGATGGATAGATGGAAGAATAGATGGATGGATGGATAGATGGATGAATGAATGGATGAACTGATAAATGAAAGAATAGATGGATGAATGGATAGATGAAAGGTGGATGGATGAATGGATAGATGAAAGATGGATGGATGAATGAATGGATGGATGGATGAATGGATGGATGGATGAATGGATGGATAAATCTAATAAATAAATAAATAAATAAAATAATAAGATAACAAAACAACTCACGAAAGCTCTATCAAAGTTGTTTTTGCGGATGAAGTTGACGTGTCTTTTGTATCGTCTGGCATTGCTATGGAGACGATAGTGGTGGTTTCTATGGTGATGGAAGTGGTGGTTGCTGGAGGTGAGAGTGGCTGGAGCGACCACAAGTCGTTTCTTGTGGCGGTGGCCGTTGTTGTTGTTGTTGTCATTGTTGTTGTTGTTGTTGTTGTTGTTGTTGTTGTTGTTGTTGTTGTTGTTGTTGTATGAAGGGTGGTGGTTGTGGTGAGGGTTGGTGTTAAGATAGGTGTGGTTGTTGTGGTTGTATTGGTTATTTTGATGATGATGAGGAGAATGATTATTGTTATTATTATTGTTATTACTATAATTATTATCATTATTATTGTTATTATTATAATAATTATTATTATTGTTGTTGTTGTTGTTGTTGTGAACAAGGTTGAGGCTTCGAGGATATTTTAATTTTTTAAACGGATTTACGATCTTTTGAATCTTCTTCCGTTCACAATTAACACACCTTTCCCCCCCAGGCAATGTTTTACGATGTTGTAGCTGGTAGGAGTAGGTTGGTTTCTTGTTGTTGTTGTTGTTGTTGTAGCGGTTGTTGTTGCGTTTTTTGTGATGTTGACTTTTCAATGTCTTTGTTGCGTATGTTGTTGGAGAAGTTACACAGTGACTGGTGGTGGTGGTGGTGGTGGTGGTGGTGGTGGTGATGATGATGATGATGATGATGATGATGATGATGATGATGATGATGATGATGATGATGATGATGATGATGATGATGATGATGATGATGATGATGATGCTGATGATGATGCTGATGATGATGATGATGAGGATGATGATGATAATGATGATGATGATGATGACGACGATGATGAATATAGTATATAAATGACTGGATAAAGTTTATAATTGATAAAACACCACACCACACCACACCACACAACATTCCACCACACCAACCACGCCACCACATCAACCACGCCACCACATCAACCACGCCACCACATCAACCACGCCACCACATCAACCACGCCAACCCCACCAACTACGCCAACAACACCAC
>OX387262.1:750993-758493 GCA_947562095.1 Branchellion lobata | reverse complement strand
CACCGATGACGTCACACATCCAAACTGACACGTGACCTGATCACCACATTCCACGTCTCTAACCAAGCCACTCAGACCAACCCCACTTCCACCGCCATTACCACTACCACCACTACCACCACTTGTAGATAAGGCACTTCCAGTCAAAGCATAACCGCCACCACTACCACCATTACCACCGCCACCACCGCCACTGGGCTCACAGAAGCCACCGATGGAGAGATAGCCAGGGAGGCAGTGGCACTCAAAGCCACCGATCAAGTTCTGGCAGCTACTGGTGGCTGTGTTGCATGGCGTCTGCGTGCATTCGTTGATGTCTGCGTGAGGTTTTGCGGAAGTTTGGGGGGGTTTTAGGAAAGTTTTTTGGGAGGGTTTTTTGGGGGGGGGGGGGGGGGGTTTGGGGGTTTTTTTTTGGGGGGGGGGGTTTAGGAAAGTTTTTGGGGGGGGGGGTTTTGGGGGGTTTTTTGGGGGGGTTTTGGGGGATTTTTTGCGGGAGGTTTTGGGGGGTTTTCCGGGGTTTTGGAGGTTTGGACATTTCTTTTGTGGGTTTTTTCCATTTTTTTCAAATTGGGGGTTTTCTGGGATTTGAAGGATTTCATTTCCGTTTTCTGAGTTTTTATGAAATCTTTTGTGGATTTTTTGAAACACTCTGTACCCTCAACATCTCTTTGAAGGTTTCCTCTCCCCTTCAAACACCCAACCAACTAACATAACCAACAAACCAACCATCCATCTTAACCAACAAACCAACCAGCCTACCAACCATCCAACCAGCCAACCAACTCAACCAAACTCAATATAACTCAACCCAACCAACCAACCAACCAGCCAGCCAACCAACCAAGCAACAAAGCAATCAACCAACCAACAAAGCAATCAACCAACCAGCCCAACTAGCCAGTTAACCAAACAACCAACCAACCAACCAACCAACCAGCCAACTACCTAACCAACCAACCAACAAAGCAATCAACCAACCAACAAACCAACCAACAAACCAACCAAACAACCAGCCAACCAAGCAACCAACAAACCAGCCAAACAACCAACAAACCAACCAGCCTAGCCAACCAACCAGCCTAGCCAACCAACCAGCCAAAAAACCCAACTCATCCACTCACCTTTACACTTCCTGCCCTTCTTAGCGTAACCTTCGGCACACACACACTCATACGAGCCCACGGTGTTGAGGCACTGTTGACCTTGGGCGCACTTGTGACTCTTGCGTTTGCATTCGTCAAGGTCACTGGGGGGTGATTTGGGTGATTTGTTTGGTGTAAAAAGGGTGGGTGGTTTATGAGGAAGGTTTTAAAAGGTGCATTTCGTGGGTGTTTCAAAAGGGAGGGTTATGGTAGAAGTGGGATGGTTTGGCAAACTTCCTCAACAAACAACCCCCCCCCACTCACACACACGTGACAAAGTCAGACTCCAGCACGAAGCCCTCGAGGCACGAGCAGTGGTAGCCACCAGGGCTGTTGATACACTCGTTCTGACAGCCGTGTCCCTTGGGGTCCTGTGTGTTTGCGTGTGTGCGTGTGTGCGTGTGTGCGTGTAACAAAAATAATTTAAAAAAATATTAATGAAAAAATAAGAAATAATCAAACTATAATAAGAAATATTATTTAAAAATTAAAAACATTTTAATAATAAATATATAATAAATAAATAAATATAAAATATAAAAAATATAATATAAATATAAAAAATAAATAAATATATAATAAATAATAATAATAATAATAATAATAATAATAATAATAATAATAATAATAATAATAATAATAATAATAATAATAATAATAATAATAGTAATAATAATAACAATAATAATAATAATAATAATAATAATAATAATAATAATAATAATAATAATAATAATAATAATAATAATAAAAATAATAATAATAATAATAATAATAATAATAATAATAATAATAATAATAATAATAATAATAATAATAATAATAATAATAATAATAATAATAATAATAATAATAATAATAATAATAATAATAATAATAATAATAATATTATTATTATTATTAATAATAATAATAATAATAATAATAATAATAATAATAATAATAATAATAATAATAAATATTAATAGTACTTTTTTAAAAATATATAAAATAATAATAATAATAATAAAAATTTATATATAATAATTTCAAAAAATATATAAAATAATAATAATAATCACCACCTGGCACTCGTCGACATCTTCACACCTGAGACCCGTGTCATCAAGTTTGTAGCCTTCGTCACAAACACACCTGTATGAGCCCACCATGTTGAGGCACCTGTATTGTGAAGTTGATGGGTGGTGTGGTGGGTTGTGAAGTTGATGGGTGGTGTGGTGGGTGGTGGTGTTGATGGGTGGTGTGGTGGGTGGTGGAGTTGATGGGTGGTGTGATGGGTTATGGAGTTGATGGGTGGTGTGATGGGTTGTGGAGTTGATGGGTGGTGTGGTGGGTTGTGGAGTTGATGGGTGGTGTGATGGGTTGTGGAGTTGATGGGGGGTGTGTTGGGTTGTGGAGTTGATGGGGGGTGTGATGGGTTGTGGAGTTGATGGGGGGTGTGTTGGGTTGTGGAATTGATGGGTGGTGTGATGGGTTGTGGAGTTGATGGGTGGTGTGATGGGTTGTGGAGTTGATGGGGGGTGTGATGGGGTGTGGAGTTGATGGGGGGTGTGATGGGGTGTGGAGTTGATGGGGGGTGTGATGGGGTGTGGAGTTGAGGGGGGGTGTGATGGGGTGTGGAGTTGATGGGGGTGTGATGGAGTGTGGTTTTGAAGCTTATGGTGTGGTGTTGAGGTTTCTTGTGTGGTTTGGTGTGTTTTTTGTTTTTTTATTAAATTTCAGTTTTATTATTGTTTCAATAATTGTCCATCACTGAAAATAAAAGCAAACAGTTGTAATAAAATATATTTAAAAAAGTGATTATTATTATTATTATTATTATTATTATTATTATTATTATTATTATTATTTTTAGTTTTATTATTATTATTATTATTATTATTATTATTATTATTATTATTATTATTATTATTATTATTATTATTATTATTATTATTATTATTTTTTTTTTTTTTTTTATTAATTTTTTTTTATTAATGTTTTTCTTTCAAATTGATTTATTCATTATTATTCTTTCTCACTTTCCATGCAGACACAAGTCTTTAGACAAGGCGCATTCGTCAATGTCTGAAAAAAATAAAAATAAAAATAAAAATAAAAATAAAAATTAATAAAAAATGGATGATAATGAATATATAAATAATTAAATAAATAAAACATTAAATAAATAAATAAATAAATAAATAAATAAATAAATAAATGAATAAATAAATAAATAAATAAATAAATAAATAACTAAATCTATTAATCAATAATCAAATGAATGAAAAAAAATTAATAAAAATAAAAATAAATAAATAAATAAATAAATAAATAAATAAATGAATTAATTGATAAAAGGATTAATAACAAAAAAATGTAATAAAAAATGAATGAAGAAGAAGGGATGACTACTCAATAAACTTCACAACAATAAATAATATTTATTGTTGTAATAAAAATATTTAAAAAAAATAATATATCATCTTACTTTTAGTCATATCATTCTTTATTTGTTTTTATTTGTTTTTTTGTTTTTTTTTGTTTTTTTTTTTCTTTTTTTATGTTTATTTTTTTTGTTATCAAACCTTCCTTATCACTATAAAAATAATTATAATAAAAATTTAAAAAAAATTTGATAAAAATGATAACTGGAAAAAAACAAAAAATAAATGAAAATGATATTATAAAATGAGAAAAATAGAAAAAAAGTTATTATTAATAATTAGAATTATGAAATGTTGTCTACCTTTCCCATCGTCGTCAAAACCAACGCCGGATGAACAGAGGTGGTTGTAGTTGACTGGGAGGTGGGTGGATGGATGGATGTGATAGGGTGGATGAAGTGGATGAGGTGGTGAGATGATGAGGTGGTGAGGTGATGAGGTGATGGATGAGGTGATGAAGTGAGGTGGTGAGGTGATGAGGTGATGAGGTGATGAGGTGATGAGGTGATGTGATGAGGGAATGAGGTGATGAGGTGATGGATGAGGTGATGAAGTGAGGTGGTGAGGTGATGAGGTGATGAGGTGATGAGGTGATGAGGTGATGTGATGAGGGAATGAGGTGATGAGGTGATGGATGAGGTGATGAAGTGATGTGATGAAAGGATGAGGTGATGGATGAGGTGATGGATGAGGTGATGGATGAGGTGATGGATGAGGTGATGGATGAGGTGATGGATGAGGTGGTGGATGAGGTGATGATGTGATGATTTGATGACGTGATGATGTGATGAGGTGATGAAGTAATGGATGAGGTGATGGATGAAGTGATGGGGTGATGGATGAAGTGATGGATGAAATGATAGGGATGATGGGGTGATGGATGGAGTGATGGATGAGATGATAGGGATGATGGGGTGATGGATGGAGTGATGGATGAGATGATAGGGATGATGGGGTGATGGATGGAGTGATGGATGAGATGATAGGGATGATGGGGTGATGGATGAAGTGATGGATGAAATGATAGGGATGATGGGGTGATGGATGGAGTGATGGATGAGATGATAGGGATGATGGGGTGATGGATGAAGTGATGGATGAGATGATAGGGATGATGGGGTGATGGATGGAGTGATGGATGAGATGATAGGGATGATGGGGTGATGGATGAAGTGATGGATGAGATGATAGGGATGATGGGGTGATGGATGGAGTGATGGATGAGATGATAGGGATGATGGGGTGATGGATGAAGTGATGGATGAGATGATAGGGATGATGGGGTGATGGATGAAGTGATGGATGAGATGATAGGGATGATGGGGTGATGGATGAAGTGATGGATGAGATGATAGGGATGATGGGGTGATGGATGGAGTGATGGATGAGATGATAGGGATGATGGGGTGATGGATGAAGTGATGGATGAGATGATAGGGATGATGGGGTGATGGATGAAGTGATGGATGAGATGATAGGGATGATGGGGTGATGGATGAAGTGATGGATGAGATGATAGGGATGATGGGGTGATGGATGAAGTGATGGATGAGATGATAGGGATGATGGGGTGATGGATGGAGTGATGGATGAGATGATAAGGATGATGGGGTGATGCAGTGTTGATAAGTAGTTTTTCAAAGTATTAAACTCCATTCCATCACTTCCCCCCCATTCCACCCATCTCCCTCCCTCCTCCATTCCACCCAACCCAACCCAACCCCCCCTCTTTCTCCCCCCCACCTGATCCTGGCCTAGGACACCTCTCACACTCATCTCCCCACGCCAGTCCACTACTGCAACAACAGGAGGTTTTCGTGTTTAAGCTTGTGCTGCTCTCGGACACCTGGTGGTGGTGTGGCAGGATTTTGTATGAGTTTCAAGACTTTTGAGATTTTTGGGAGGTTTTGAGGGGTTTCGGGGGTTTTGGGGAGTTTTGGGGGTTTTGCGGGTTTTGCGGGTTTTGGGGGTTTTGGGGGTTTTGGGGGTTTTGGGGGTTTTGGGGGTTTTGGGGGTTTTGGGGGTTTTGGGGGGTTTTAGAGGTTTTGGGGGTTTTGGGGGTTTTGGGGGGTTTTGCGGGTTTTGGGGAGTTTTGGGGGTTTTGCGGGTTTTGCGGGTTTTGGGGGTTTTGGGGGTTTTGGGGGTTTTGGGGGTTTTGGGGGTTTTGGGGGTTTTGGGGGTTTTGGGGGTTTTGGGGGTTTTGGGGGTTTTGCGGGTTTTGCGGGTTTTAGAGGTTTTGGGGGTTTTGGGGTTTTGCGGGTTTTGGGGAGAGGGGTTTGCCTTTGTTGAAGTGAGGTTGGTGTTGGTTGGGTTTGAGTTTGTTGGTGGTTTTGTTGATGTTGTTGTTTGCATATTTAACAATGAGATAGAATTGAAAACACTAAAATTGATAAATAAAAAGATTATAAATTAATTAATTCACTGATGAACCAATAATAAATTTGAAATGATGATGATGATGATGATGATGATGATGATGATGATGATGATGATGATGATGATGATGATGATGATGATGATGATGATGATGATGATGATGATGATGATGATGATGATGATGATGATGATGATGATGATGATGATGATGATGATGATGATGATGATGATGATGATGATGATGATGATGATGATGATGATGATGATGATGATGATGATGATGATGATGATGATGATGATGATGATGATGATGATGATGATGATGATGATGATGATGATGATGATGATGATGATGATGATGATGATGATGATGATGATGATGATGATGATGATGATGATGATGATGATGATGATGATGATGATGATGATGATGATGATGATGATGATGATGATGATGATGATGATGATGATGATGATGATGATGATGATGATGATGATGATGATGATGATGATGATGATGATGATGATGATGATGATGATGATGATGATGATGATGATGATGATGATGATGATGATGATGATGATGATGATGATGATGATGATGATGATGATGATGATGATGATGATGATGATGATGATGATGATGATGATGATGATGATGATGATGATGATGATGATGATGATGATGATGATGATGATGATGATGATGATGATGATGATGATGATGATGATGATGATGATGATGATGATGATGATGATGATGATGATGATGATGATGATGATGATGATGATGATGATGATGATGATGATGATGATGATGATGATGATGATGATGATGATGATGATGATGATGATGATGATGATGATGATGATGATGATGATGATGATGATGATGATGATGATGATGATGATGATGATGATGATGATGATGATGATGATGATGATGATGATGATGATGATGATGATGATGATGATGATGATGATGATGATGATGATGATGATGATGATGATGATGATGATGATGATGATGATGATGATGATGATGATGATGATGATGATGATGATGATGATGATGATGATGATGATGATGATGATGATGATGATGATGATGATGATGATGATGATGATGATGATGATGATGATGATGATGATGATGATGATGATGATGATGATGATGATGATGATGATGATGATGATGATGATGATGATGATGATGATGATGATGATGATGATGATGATGATGATGATGATGATGATGATGATGATGATGATGATGATGATGATGATGATGATGATGATGATGATGATGATGATGATGATGATGATGATGATGATGATGATGATGATGATGATGATGATGATGATGATGATGATGATGATGATGATGATGATGATGATGATGATGATGATGATGATGATGATGATGATGATGATGATGATGATGATGATGATGATGATGATGATGATGATGATGATGATGATGATGATGATGATGATGATGATGATGATGATGATGATGATGATGATGATGATGATGATGATGATGATGATGATGA
>OX387262.1:740993-745993 GCA_947562095.1 Branchellion lobata | reverse complement strand
AGAGCTGTTATCGAAGGGCTAGTGTTGGAGTGATGTTGGGTTAGATGGGTTGGATGGGTTGGAGGAATTTGGTGTGGTGGATAAATTGGGTGGGTTGGGTGGGTTGGCTGGGTTGAATGGGTTAGGTGGGTTGGATGAATTGGATGGGTTGAGTGGGTTGGGTGGGTTGGCTGGGTTGAATGGGTTAGGTGGGTTGGATGGATTGGATGGGTTGAGTGGGTTGGGTGGGTTGGATGGATTGGATGGGTTGAGTGGGTTGGGTGGGTTGGCTGGGTTGAATGGGTTAGGTGGGTTGGATGGATTGGATGGGTTGAGTGGGTTGGGTGGGTTGGATGGATTGGATGGGTTGGGTGGGTTGGATGGGTTGGGTGGTTTGGGTGGGTTGGATGGGTTGGATGGTTTGGATGGATTGGATGGGTTGGTTGGCTGAACAGTCGAGTGTTTGGATTGAAATTGGAATTGGATGAGTGAAAATTGAAGAAAATACGACTGTTTGATGGATTGAGAAATTTGAAATATGGAAATTTCTAAAAAAATTTATAATAAAAATTAAAATAAAATGAGAACAATAACAACAATAACAGCAATATTAATAACACCTCACCTACACACTCCTTCCCCACCCTTTTGTAGCCGGCAGAGCAGGCGCATTCGAAAGAGCCAATCAGGTTGACGCATGCGTGCTCACACTGATGCTGATTGGTCGAACACTCGTCTATGTCTGTGCATATTAATGAGGAAGGGTGGTTTATATAAATAGGTAGGCGTTGGAAGGCTGCTGGAAAAGGGTGTGGAGGGGGTGGGGGTGTAGAAGGTGTGATAGTGTAGAGAAGAAAGGGGGGGGGGGAGTGTAGAGGGGGTGGTAGTGTAGAGGAGAGGGGAAGGGAAGGTGAGAGGGGGGGGGGGGGTGGGAAATGAAGGATGAGGGAAAAATGCAATGAAATGGGTTAAAAAAAAGTTTATACTTTGAAAACCTTTGCCCAAAAATTTTCAAAAGCTAAAAACTTTAAATTTTTAAATAAATCTTTTTAAATTATTTTTAATCTTTTTAAATTATTTTTAATCTTTTAAAATTATTTTTAATCTTTTTTTAAAATTATTTTTAATCTTTTTTTTTAAATTATTTTTAATCTTTTTTTTAAATTATTTTTAATCTTTTTAAATTATTTTTAATCTTTTTAAATTATTTTTAATCTTTTTTTTCAAATTATTTTTAATCTTTTTAAATTATTTTTAATCTTTTTTTTAAATTATTGTTAATCTTTTTAAATTATTTTTAATCTTTTTTTTAAATTATGTTCAATCTTTTTAAATTATTTTTTTTTAAATCAACGTATTTAAGCAAGTGATCTTCATTTATCAACCACACCCCCCCCCCCCCCCCCACCCCCCCACCCCCCCCTCCAACCCACGAAACAAATTTCCTCCAATGATCCAATAACCCCACAAATAACCCCCCAACAAACCCCACAAATAACCCCCCAACAAACCCCACAAATAACCCCCCAACAAACCCCACAAATAACCCCCCAACAAACCCCACATATAACCACCCATCGAACCTCACGCAGAATTTCCCAAACCCAGAACCTCCCAAAACCCTCCTACCCACCCACCTACCCACTCACCTACCAACCCACCTACTCACCCGCCTACCCACCTACCCACCCACTCACCTACCCACCCACCTACCCACCCACCTACCCACCCATCCACCCACCTATCCACCCATCCACCCACCTACCCACCCACCTACCCACCCATCCACCCACCTATCCACCCATCCACCCACCTACCCACACACCTACCCACCCATCCACCCACCTATCCACCCATCCACCCACCTACCCACACACCTACCCACCCATCCACCCACCTATCCACCCATCCACCCACCTACCCACCCACCCACTTACCAACCAACCTACCCATCCACCCACCCACCCATCTACCCATCCACCCAACCACCCACCTACCCACCCACCTTCACAATGAACCAGGTCTTCGGCCAAAGAGTACCCCTTGGGACAAATGCAGTGGAATGTCCCAGGCTTGTTGACGCATCGGAAGGCGCATTGGTTTAAACTCTCCAAGCATTCGTTGACGTCTGGAAGTTTGAAAATTTTTGGAAGGTTGGAGAGGGTTTTGATGGGTTTTGGGGGGGTTTGGAAGTGGTTGAGAGGTGTGAGGGGGTTAAAAATTGTGTATGGCTGCGGGGCGGTTTGGCGTGGTTTTGGGGGATTTTGAGAGGGTTTGGGTGGTTCGAAAGTGTGGATTTTTCGAGCGATTTGAAGGATGATGTTTTAAAAAATCCAATCCACTTTCATTTTCACTCCAGCTTTCACTCACTTTTCACCCATTTGTGTTTTCTTGATAACCCCTCCCACCCATCCTCCCACCCATCCTCCCACCCATTCTCCCACCCACAAATCACTATCTTCCTTCACCCACACACTCACCCATTCGCTCACCCACTCATCCTCTCAATAACTCACCCACCCACTTACCCACCTCCACAGACACCCACCCACTTACCCACTTCCACAGACACCTACCCACCCCTTCAGCCACCTATTCATCCAGCCACCCACCTTCACAGACACCGTTATGGTTGACTGCGTAGCCCTCTTCACACGCACACTCAAACGACCCATCCGTGTTTGTGCACCGACCATGCACACACCTGTCTGGGTCTATGCTGCACTCGTCTATGTCTGGGTGGGTGGGGTGGGACTGGGTGGGTGGGGTGGAACTGGGTGGGTGGGGTGGAACTGGGTGGGTGGGGTGGAACTGGGTGGGTGGGGTGGAACTGGGTGGGTGAGTGGGGTGGGTGGGTGAGTGGGTGTAATTGAATTTGGTGGGTGGAGTGGAATTGGGTGGGTGGATGGGTGGGTAGGTGGGTGGGTAGGTGGGTGGGGTGGAACTGGGTGGGTGGGTGAGTGGGGTGGAACTGGGTGGGTGGGTGGGTGGGTGGGTAGGTGGGTAAGTGGGAGGTGGGTGGGTAGGTAGGTGGGTAGGTGGGTGGGTGGGGGGGTGGGTAGGTAGATGGGTGGGTAGGTGGGTGGGTGGGTAAGTGGGTGGGTGGGTAGGTGGGTAGGTGGGTAGAGTAGAACTGGTGAGAAATTTGAAAAGAATTTGAGGTCAAAATGGGGTCAAAGTTTGGTGAAAAATTTTGGAAAGGGTAGAAAGATGAAGGAAAAAAACTTTTATGAATGAGTGGAGTTGAGCTACCCATAAACAACAGCCCATGGAATCAACAACAACAAAGACCAAAAACAATAACAACCAACAACAATAACAACCAACAACAATAACAACCAACAATAATAACAAACAACAATAATAACAACAACAATAATAACAACCAACAATAATAACAACAACAATAATAACAACCAACAATAATAACAACAACAACAATAATAACAACAACAATAATAACAACCAACAATAATAACAACAACAATAATAACAACAACAACAACTACTGTTGGACAAGAGTTGGGACCACCACGTGGTGTCCAACGAGGTGACGCCAAGTGGCGACATTCGAACCCAACCAACCCATCGACCAAGCTGAGTCTGTGGAAGGCCCAAACTACAGACTCCCCCCATTCCACCTCCCCTTTTTCAATAGCCGAAGGTGCACATCCCGCCCTCTACCTCCGGTCTCTCCTCTTGAGGGCGGGCGACGTCGAGGTAAATCCCGGGCTAGTGTGCCGGGGATGCACTAAGACAATCAGACGTGATATCACCCCCATCACCTGTTCAAGCTGCAGCCAGCCATACCACAGGACTGTTTAACTATAGGACCCCACTGAAGTGATCCGAACGTAAGAGAGGATTCTACCTTGCTGAGTCCCTGGCAAGCCGGGTTCCGGAAGGGTCGAAGCACAGTGGACCAATGCCTATCACAACATATCTCTGACGGATTCCAATCGTCGGAGAGGCTACGTACAGGAATGACCCTGTTCGACTTCAGCAAAGCCTATGATAGGGTCTGGAGAACAGGTCTGTTCTAAAAGATGCACCTTCTAGGTATCCCGGCTCGCTTCCTGGTGTGGATCAGTTCCTGGCTGACGAACCGACAGGCCCGTGTCAAGGTCAATGCCAAGGTTGGACGATCGAGAACTTTCAAAGAAGGTCTCCCACAAGGATCAGTATTGTCCCCCTTGCTCTTTGTCATATATATTAATGATCTCCTCATGCAATTTGAAGACACAACCCTCGTGAGTGCCTATGCCGATGACCTGGCGATTGCATGCAGCGGAAGGAGTAAAATAGACATGACAAAGAAGCTCCAAAAAGAAGTTGACAAGGTAGTGAAGTGGAGTGATGATGCTCGTCTCACACTTAATACAAACAAGTGTGAGGTCTCTTTCTTCAGCCTATGCACAGCTGAAGCGTCATGGCAGCCGCATATTACAATCAGAGGTTTACCCCTCTCCTTCAACGCGCCTCCTACCTTTTTAGGCGTTCAATACGACCGACAGCTTACTTTCAGCGAGCACGCTATAAAGGTATGCCAGGCTATGACCAAAAAGACGAATATTCTCCGTGCCCTTGAGGGCACAACTTGGGGGTGGCGACCAGCAGAGTTGAGAACGATCTACATCGCCACTCAAAGATCTTTGGCCTAATATGGTTCACAGGCCTGGGCTCCCTGGTTGTCGAAATCCAACCTAGGGAAGCTCGAAAGTGCCCAGCTGAACGCAGCTAGAGCCATCACTGGTCACCTAAGATTAACCCCTGGAGAATTTGTTTTAAAAGAGGCACATCTCACTCCACCTGAAGCAAGATACAAGACCCTGTCACTTCTTAAGGCGGATAGTTGGCTACAGCAGGCTAACACTGACCCCCGGTGATTGACTTTTGACAGACAGGCTCCTCAAAAACTGGTGAAAAAAAGTTGGCGGGTATTGACCACGCCGGTTCTAAGTGGATTTAATCTGTTCTCTCAACACCAAACCGGCGAAGCGAGGCTCCCACCCCCTTGGGAC
>OX387262.1:693493-735993 GCA_947562095.1 Branchellion lobata | reverse complement strand
TTCATTCTTTAATATTGATTTTTCGTCTTACAAAAGTTTTTTAATTATTAAATTCACTTTTCATAATTATAATCCATTTCATCCTAATTATACATCACCACCACCCCACCACCCACAGCTGCTTGGAGCAAATGTTGTTCTGGAAGTTTCGAAAGCACAACCCCATCCTTGTGTCTGTGAGATGTTCATGTGTGCACGTACACTCTTGTGCACACAATTGGAAACTCTCCCATTTAAACTAAGTTTCCCCCAATTTTCACCATTTTATCACCATCTTTCACCAATTTTCACCATTTTATCACCATCTTTCACCAATTTTCACCATTTTATCACCATCTTTCACCAATTTTCACCATTTTATCACCATCTTTCACCAATTTTCACCATTTAATCACCATCTTTCACCAATTTTCACCATTTTATCACCATCTTTCACCAATTTTCACCATTTTATCACCATCTTTCACCAATTTTTCACCAGTTTTTAGTCAATTTTCACCATCATTTTTTCCATTTTTTTTCAAACACTCTTTTTTCTGTTATTTTTTTCAGTTCTTTTTATATCTTTGGTTTCCGCCATACACCTGCTCACTCTCCTCATTCTTCTTTTTTCTACTCATCACTCCCCCCCCCCCCCCCCCCTTTCTTCACCTACCCCTCCAGGTTTCATTCATCACTCACCCATTCATCACTCACCCATTCATCACTCACCTATTCATCACCCACCCATTCATCACTCACCCATTCATCACTCACCCATTCATCACTAACCCATTCATCACTCACCCATTCATCACTCACCCATTCATCACTTACCCATTCATCACTTATCCATTCATCACTCACCCATTCATCACTCACCCATTTATTACTCACCCATTCATCACTCACCCATTCATCACTCACCCATTCATCACTAACCCATTCATCAAACACCCATTCATCACACCCATTTTTCATTTTACCATCCCATTTTTCCAACCACTCACCCACCCACTCACCCACTCACTCACCCACCCACTCACCCACCCACTCACCCACCCACTCACCCACCCACTCACTTACCCACTCACCCACCCACTCACCCACCCACTCACCCACTCACCCACCCACTCACCCACCCACTCACCCACCCACTCACCCACCCACTCACCCACCCACTCCCTCCACCCACTCACCCACCCACTCACCCACCCACTCACCCACCCACTCACCCACTCACTCACCCACTCACTCACCCACTCACTCACCCACCCACCTTCACAGCGTTTTCCATCTTTACTGGCGGTGTAACCAGCCTCACAAATGCACTCGTAGGACCCAGGCGTGTTGTAGCATTGTCCGTGTGTGCATGTGTTTGTCTGTGAGCACTCGTCTACGTCTGAGCGAGTTTTGAGCTCTTCAACCATCCCCACAAGCTTTGCCCCAGACCACAGACACCCCCAAAATCCTTCAACACACTCCACCATCCACTATCACCATACGAACGATGCAACTACACCACAACCATACCAACCACCACAACGACCAGCCTCAAAGAGAAATAAAGACTACATCATCCACCCTTTTTCTCTCTTCCTCCCTTCCCTCTCTCTTCCCCCCCCTCCCTCCTCTCAAACACACACACACACACACACACACGCACACTCACACACACACACACACACACAAAAACACACACACTCACACACACACACACACACACACACACACACACACACACACACACACACACACACACACACACACACACACAAACACACAAACACACACACTCACTCACCAATACAGCGGTTGAATTCATTAAGAGCGAAGCCTTCATGACACGAACACACGTAGCTGCCCATGGTGTTGACACATTCACCATCGGTGCATGCGTTCCCATCCTCACATTCGTCTATGTCTGGAGTGGGTGAGGATGTTGGGTGGATGTTGGGTGGATGTTGGGTGGATGTTGGGTGGATGTTGGGTGGATATTGGGTGGATGTTGGGTGGATGTTGGGTGGATGTTGGGTGGATGTTGGGTGGATGTTGGGTGGATGTTGGGTGAATGTTGGGTGGATGTTGGGTGGATGTTGGGTGGATGTTGGTGGATGTTGGGTGGATATTGGGTGGATGTTGGGTGGATGTTGGGTGGATTTTGGGTGGATATTGGGTGGATGTTGGGTGGATGTTGGGTGGATGTTGAGTGGATGTTGGGTGGATGTTGGGTGGATGTTGGGTGGATGTTGGGTGGATGTTGAGTGGATGTTGGGTGGATGTTGGGTGGATGTTGGGTGGATGTTGGGTGGATGTTGGGTGGATGTTGGGTGGATATTGGGTGAATGTTGGGTGGATGTTGGGTGGATGTTGGGTGGATGTTGGGTGGATGTTGGGTGGATGTTGGGTGGATATTGGGTGAATGTTGGGTGGATGTTGGGTGGATGTTGGGTGGATGTTGGGTGGATGTTGGGTGGATATTGGGTGAATGTTGGGTGGATGCTGGGTGGATGTTGGGTGGATGTTGGGTGGATGTTGGGTGGATGTTGGGTGGATGTTGGGTGGATGTTGGGTGGATATTGGGTGAATGTTGGGTGGATGTTGGGTGGATGTTGGGTGGATGTTGGGTGGATGTTGGGCGGATGTTGGGTGGATGTTGGGTGGATGTTGGGTGGATGTTGGGTGGATTTTGGGTGGATGTTGGGTGGATGCTGTTGGGTAATTGTGGATGTATTGTTAGGGAATGGGGGTTGTGGGTTGTGGGTAGAAAAAGCTTGAGACGGTGAAAGAGTGGGGTGTATAACAGTTTGTAGTAGTGGGGAAAAAGGGTGAGTGAGGTGGGATGGTGGAGAAAGAAGAGGTTAAGTTAGTGTGGTAGTGGGGGAGGGTGAGGTTGAATGTTAAGAGGTTTTTCTTGGCGTTGGTGGGGGGGGGGAGGGGGGGGAGGGGGGTAGTGGCGTCGTGATGAGGTCTTTATAATTTTACCGTAAGTTAATTAAATATTAATTAACCTATTTAACGCAATTAACTAAATTAAATTAAATTAATTAAATTGAGTAGTAGCTGTTGAGATAGTAAAACTATAACGGATTTGTAGTGATAAAAGGCACAACCTTCACAGATCAGTAGCTCCGGATTATAGAGGTATCCTTGTTGGCAGAGGCAGGAGAAAGAACCAGGCTGATTAATGCACCTTCCATGCAGGCAGATGCCAGGTCGTCTGTGACACTCGTCTATGTCTGTGTGGAAGAAGGTCGTTCGGAGGGGTTTGTGTGCCTTTGAAGGTTTAGGGGTGGTTGTGGGGGGTTGGGAACGATTTGAAAAGTTTTTGGGGCCCGAAAAGGTTGGAGGGATTTTTTGAGGGGGTGAAAAATTCAAACAGAAAAGTTTGAAAAAGTCTGGAATGAGTTTTGTGAGAGAAGTTTTGGTTTGGGTGATTTAAGAGGGAGGTTGGGTGGGTTGAGAGGGAGGTTTGGGTGATTTAAGAAGAAGGTTGGGTGATTTAGGAATTTTGGGAGATATAGGGAGAAGATTGGAAGATTAAGGGGGAGTTAAGGGGGGAGGTTGGGGAATTAAGGGAATTGAAGAGGGAGGTTGAGGGAGGTTGAGGGAGGTTGAGGGAGGTTGAGGGAGGTTGAGGGAGGTTGAGGGAGTTGAGTTATAGGTACTTTGAAATTGTTAATTATGTTAGCTTAGTTTTTTAAGCTCCCAAAAACTTCACCACTTTTCAAAGACTGGCCAACAAGTCTCAGAAACTTCCATATTCCCCCAAAAGTCTCAACCATCCTTCAAAAACCTCCCAAGAAAGTCACCATAACAGTCATTGTTCTCGGTCAGCTCAAAACCATCGTCACATGCACAAGTGTGTGATCCCAGTTTATTCACGCACGTTCCATTCAAACACAACCTCGGTCGTTCCAGACACTCGTCTATGTCTGAGAGGGGAAGGGGGGGAGGGGTGGAAGTAGGTGGAGGGGGTGAGAAAAAGTGGAGTTTGGAGTGGTGGATTTCGAAATGGGGGAAGCTTTATAGGGGGATTTTGGAGTTGAGGGGAGGTTAGTTGAGGGTGGGTTAGTTGAGGGTGGGTTGGTTGAGGGTGGGTTGGTTGAGGGTGGGTTAGTTGAGGGTGGGTTGGTTGAGGGTGGGTTGGTTGAGGGTGGGTTAGTTGAGGGTGGGTTAGTTGAGGGTGGGTTGGTTGAGGGTGGGTTGGTTGAGGGTGGGTTAGTTGAGGGTGGGTTGGTTGAGGGTGGGTTAGTTGAGGGTGGGTTAGTTGAGGGTGGGTTAGTTGAGGGTGGGTTGGTTGAGGGTGGGTTAGTTGAGGGTGGGTTAGTTGAGGGTGGGTTAGTTGAGGGTGGGTTGGTTGAGGGTGGGTTAGTTGAGGGTGGGTTAGTTGAGGGTGGGTTGGTTGAGGGTGGGTTAGTTGAAGGTGGGTTAGTTGAGGGTGGGTTGGTTGAGGGTGGGTTAGTTGAGGGTGGGTTAGTTGAGGGTGGGTTGGTTGAGGGTGGGTTAGTTGAGGGTGGGTTGGTTGAGGGTGGGTTAGTTGAGGGTGGGTTAGTTGAGGGTGGGTTGGTTGAGGGTGGGTTAGTTGAGGGTTGGTGATTCCTATGTTCAAAGGGTGGGAAGGTTTGAAGTGAGGGGGAGGGTTTGAAGTGAAGGGGAGGGTTTGAAGTGAGGGGGAGGGTTTGAAGTGAGGGGGAGGGTTTGAAGTGAGGGGGAGGGTTTGAAGTGAGGGGGAGGGTTTGAAGTGAGGGGGAGGGTTTGAAGTGAGGGGAGGGTTTGAAATGAGGGGGAGGGGGTTTGAAGTGAGGGGGAGGGTTTGAAGTGAGGGAGAGGGTTTGAAGTGAGGGAGGGGGGGTTTGAAGTGAGGGGGAGGGTTTGAAGTGAGGGGGAGGGTTTGAAGTGAGGGGAGGGTTTGAAGTGAGGGGGAGGGGGTTTGAAGTGAGGGGGAGGGTTTGAAGTGAGGGAGAGGGTTTGAAGTGAGAGAGGGGGGGTTTGAAGTGAGGGGGGGGGGGTTTGAAGTGAGGGGGAAAGGCGAAAAATTGTGGATTTATGGTGAAGAGGGTGGAATTCTCTTACCGACACACTGCGAGTCGATGGACTTGAAACCACGCCCACAAATGCACCGGAAGCTGCCAATCAAGTTCTCGCACTTGCCATTCCTACAGATGTTAGCACCTCCCTCCAAACACTCGTTTTTGTCTGTGATTGGTTGAAAAGTTGGAAGGGTGGAGGAGTTGGGAGGGTGGAAGAGTTGGGAGGGTGGAGGAGTTGGGAGGGTGGAGGAGTTGGGAGGGTGGAGGAGTTGGGAGGGTGGAGGAGTTGGGAGGGTGGAGGAGTTGGGAGGGTGGAGGTGTTGGGAGGGTGGAAAATTTGGGAGGGTGGAGGAGTTGGGAGGGTGGAGGAGTTGGGAGGGTGGAGGAGTTGGGAGGGTGGAGGTGTTGGGAGGGTGGAAAATTTGGGAGGGTGGAAGAGTTGGGAGGGTAGAAGAGTTGGGAGGGTGGAGGAGTTGGGAGGGTGGAGGTGTTGGGAGGGTGGAGGAGTTGGGAGGGTGGAGAAGTTGGGAGGGTGGAGGAGTTGGGAGGGTGGAGGTGTTGGGAGGGTGGAGGAGTTGGGAGGGTGGAGGAGTTGGGAGGGTGGAGGAGTTGGGAAGGTGTAGGAGTTGGGAGGGTGGAGAAGTTGGGAGGGTGGAGAAGTTGGGAGGGTGGAGGAGTTGGGAGGGTGGAGGAGTTGGGAGGGTGGAAGAGTTGGGAGGGTGGAAGAGTTGGGAGGGTGGAGGAGTTGGGAGGGTGGAGGAGTTGGGAGGGTGGAGGAGTTGGAAGGGTGGAGGAGTTGGGAAGGTGTAGGAGTTGGGAGGGTGGAGAAGTTGGGAGGGTGGAGAAGTTGGGAGGGTGGAGGAGTTGGGAGGGTGGAGGAGTTGGGAGGGTGGAGGAGTTGGGAGGGTGGAGGAGTTGGGAGGGTGGAGGAGTTGGGAGGGTGGAGAAGTTGGGAGGGTGGAAGAGTTGGAAGGGTGGAGGAGTTGGGAGGGTGGAAGAGTTGGAAGGGTGGAAGAGTTGGGAGGGTGGAGGGGTTGGGAGGGTGGAGGAGTTGGGAGGGTGGAAGAGTTGGGAGGGTGGAGGAGTTGGGAGGGTGGAGGAGTTGGGAGGGTGGAAGAGTTGGGAGGGTGGAGGAGTTGGGAGGGTGGAGAAGTTGGGAGGGTGGAGGAGTTGGGAGGGTGGAGGAGTTGGAAGGGTGGAGGGGAAATAGTAAATCAAAATTTGGGAAAAATTATAAAATTCTGAAGAATCTTTTTCAAAGAAAATTATTCTGTATCTCAACTTTAAAGTTTCAAATAAATTGTTTTTCAATAATAATAAGAATAATAATAAGAATAATAATAAGAATAATAATAAGAATAATAAGAATAATGTTGATGATTAGTATTATCTTATGCCATTCCACCTTCACAAACGCCTCCAGCTCCCAGCTTGTATCCATCAATGCACTTGCAAGAATGACTGCCTGAATAATATAAATAATAATTATAACAATGATAGTAATAATATGAAGAATAATAAAAATAATAATAAAAGATAATAATAATAATAATAATAATAATAATAATAATAATAATAATAATAATAATAATAATAATAATAATAATAATAATAATAATAATAATAATAATAATAATAATAATAATAATAATAATAATTAAAAAAAAAATAAATAAATAATAATAATAATAATAATAATAATAATAATAATAATAATTAAAAAAAAAATAAATAAATAATAATAATAATAATAATAATAATAATAATAATAATAATAATAATAATATAAATAATAATAATAAAAATAAAAATAAAAATAATAATAATAATAATAATAATGATAATAATAATAATAATAATAATAATAATAATAATAATAATAATAATAATAATAATAATAATAATAATAATAATAATAATAATAATAATAATAATAATAATAATAATAATAATAATAATAATAATAATAATAATAATAATAATAATAATAATAATAATAATAATAATAATAATAATAATAATAATAATAATAATAATAATAATAATAATAATAATAATAATAATAATAATAATAATAATAATAATAATAATAATAATAATAATAATAATAATAATAATAATAATAATAATAATATTATTATTATTATTATTATTATTATTATTATTATTATTATTATTATTATTATTATTATTATTAATTATTATTATAAGGAACATAAAAAGTAAATAATGAAAATAATAATGAAATGAAAAATGTTATAAATAATAACAATAAAAGTCAAAAATTTTTGAGACAAAAAATGATTAAATAAAAGATTTTTTCTTCAGTTTTAATATTTAAAAAATTGGAAAAAAAATTCCAATGTTTTTATTTTTATTTGTATTATTTATTCTATTTTTATTTTTATTTTTATTATTTATTTTACGTTTATTTTTATTTTTATTATTTATTTTTCTTTTGTTTTTATTTTTATTATTCATTCTACTTTTATTTTCATTTTTATTATTTATTCTACTTTTATTTTTACTTTTATTATTTATTCTACTTTTATTTTTATTTTTATTATTTATTTTTCTTTTGTTTTTGTTTTTATTATTTATAGTACTTTCACTTTAGGAATATTTAATTTTCAAATTTTTAATTTTTTTTTCAAATTGTCATTGCGATGATTAGTGTTACCCGGCGAATTGATGCAGAGTGAGTTTTCAGGGCACACGTCTGCGTCACACTCGTTTATATCTGTTGAATGTGGAAGGTTCACGCACACACACACACACACACACACACACACACACACACACACACACACACACACACACACACACACACACACACACACACACACACACACACACACACACACATCCCACACACACACACACACACACACACACACACACACACACACACACACACACACACACACACACACACACACACACACACACACACACACACACACACACACACACACACACACACACACACACACACACACACACACACACACACACACACACACACACACACACACACACACACACACACACACACACACACACGCACACACACCTTCACATATGTGGTCGTGTTTATTGAAGCGGAAACCCTTATAACACTCGCAGTAGAAGCTTCCGGGAGTGTTAACACACACTCCGTTTTGACATATGCTGCCCATCAGCTTGCACTCGTCAATGTCTGTGTGATGAATGGATGGGTGAATGGGTGGGTGAATGTGTGAGCGAATGGGTGGGTGAATGGGTGGGTGAATGGGTTGGTGAATGGGTGAGCGAATGGGTGGGTGAATGGGTGAGTGAAGGAATGGGTGGATCAATGAGTGAATGGATGAGTGGATAAATAGATAGATAGATGACTGAGTGGATGGATAAATAAATGGATAGGTGAATGGATAGGTGAATGGATAGGTGAATGGATAGGTGAATGGATAGGTGAATGGATAAATGAATGGATGAATGAATGGATAGGAGAATAGATAGGAGAATAGATAGGAGAATAGATAGGTGAATGAATAAGTGAATGGATATTTGGATGGAATGGGTAGATGAATGGTCAAATGGATGGATTGATGAATGAATGGGTGAATTTGTGCATGAATTAATGGTTGGATGGATGAACAATTAATGAAAATAAAAAAATAATTTGATTGAACAAACACGCACCACCCACCCACCATCCAATCCAATGGCAGCTCCACCACCTCCATCTGGTCCCTCATTCCATCCCCCACCTTCCCCATCCCCGCCCCCAGTATCACCATCCCACCCATCACCATCTCTTCCCCTTCCTCCGTTCCCCCCTCCATCACCATCCCTCCCCCCTACATCTTTTCCACCTTTATCACCATCTCTCCCATTTCCACCATACTTTCCACCATTTCTCCCATCGCCACCATCCCTTCCTCCTCCTCCTCCTCCATTTCTTCCACCATTCCATCCTCCATTGCGAGATCTGCCCTTCCTTCCACACAACTCAGTAAACTCGTCTGAAACAAATGGTCATTTTAGTTACTTTTTAATGAGGTTCAGTTATTTATTTTAAATAAATAAATAAATAAATAGATTTATGAATAATTATTTAATTAATTAGAATATTATTCTTTGTTTTTTTCATTTAAAAAATAATTTAATTAACAAATAAATTTATTTAAAACTTTATCCAAAAAATAATAATCTGTAATAAAGTGAATTTTTTGTTTTTTTTTTCAAAAAACCTTCAAAAAATATTCTTCCACCTTCTTTTGCAACATTCAGTCTCTAATATCAGCTTTCCAACTTTTTTTCTTTTTCTCAAGCCACTCTTCCATCCATCCCATCCTCATCTCCAGTCAACCATCCCATTCCAATCTTTCCAACCATTTCCCCACCTCTCAACCACCCTTCAACCCCCCCTCAACCCCCTCTCAACCACCCTTCAACCCCCCTTTAACCACCCCTCAACCACCTCTCAACTACCCTCAACCCATCTTCTCAACCCAATCATTCAATAACCCCCTCCAACCATCCAATATCCCCCCAACCATCCAATATTCCCCCAACCAGATATCTTGGAAGGGCATATAGAACAGATGGGGTAGTCGATGGGGGGCGTGATTTCTTCAACGGAAAACCACCCTTTCCCTAGCGTGCAACAGCACTGCTTCCGTGTGAGGAAGGAAGCCAACACCTTGTTGCAGTCTCTGGTCAAGTCACCCTGGTTGTCATGGTGATGGAGGCTGTTGTTGCTAGGTGTTGTATCCAGGTAACACTTGCCACGACGCATGTCTGGGGGTGAAGTAGTGATTTTTGAAGGTGGCGGTGGTGGCTTTATGGGTGGTGGTTCAAGGGGGTGGTGGTTTTGAGGGGTGGTGGTTTTGAGGGGTGGTGATTTAAGGGGTGGTGGTTTTGAGGGGTGGTGGTTTTAAGGGGTGGTGGTTTTGAGGGGTGGTGGTTTTGAGGGGTGGTGGTTTTGAGGGGTGGTGGTTTTGAGGGGTGGTGGTTTTGAGGGGTGGTGGTTTTGAGGGGTGGTGGTTTTGAGGGGTGGTGGTTTTGAGGGGTGGTGGTTTTGAGGGGTGGTGATTTAAGGGAGTGGTGGTTTTGAGGGATGGTTTTTTTGAATGAGTGAGTGTTTTGGGGGTGGTGGTTTTGGGGGTGGTGGTTTTGGGGAGTGGTGGTTTTGGGGGAAATAGTGGTTTTGGGGGGTGGTGGTTTAAGGGGGTGGTGGTTTAAGGGGGTGGTGGTTTAAGGGGGTGGTGGTTTGAGGAAATGGTTTCAACATTGTTTTTATGATGATTTTGATAGGTCAGGTGAAAGTGGTTTTGGGTGAAAGGTGTGAGGTAGGATGGGTGGGTGGGGGGATGAGTTGGAAATAAAAAAGCATGAAGCATACACACAAAAACACACAAGCAAACATACAAATAACCAAACATACAAACAAACAAATGAAGAAACGTACAGACAAAAAACATTTAAACAAAAGAACACCCAAAACCATAAACAAACACACAAAAAAATACATAAAACCCAACAAAAAAACAAACACACATGAACATACACAAACATACACAAAAACACACACACACACACACAAACATACACAAACACACACATAAACACACTTTAAACACGTACAAACACACACAAATACACACAAACACACACAAACATACAAAAACATACACAAGCACACACAAACACACACAAACACACAAAAACATACAAAAACATACACAAGCACACACAAACACACACAAACACACACAAACACACACAAACATGCACAAATACACTAGCGCACGAACCGATGCACTTATCATTGACGAGGCTGTACCCCTCAAGGCAGTCACATTCGAACCCACCCTCCACGTTCACACACGTGCCTTCCAAACCACACACGTGTTCGTCCGTGCACTCGTCTATGTCTGTGTGAATGTGGGTTTTTTTTAATTAATTTTTTTGTTGTTGTTGTTTTTTCAAACCAAATTTTAACCCTTGATCAATTATTCTCCCCATTCACCAACCCACCCATTCACCAACCCACCCATTCACCAACCCACCCATTCATCAACCCACCCATTCACCAACTCACCCATTCACCAACCCACCCATTCATCAACCCACCCATTCACCAACCCACCCATTCACCAACCCACCCATTCACCAACCCACCCATTCACCAACCCACCCATTCACCAACCCACCCATTCATCAACCCACCCATCCACCAACCCACCCATTCACCAACCCACCCATTCACCAACTCACCCATTCACCAACCCACCCATTCACCAACCCACCCATTCACCAACCCACCCATTCACCAACCCACCCATTCACCAACTCACCCATTCACCAACCCACCCATTCACCAACCCACCCATTTACCAACCCACCCATTCACCAACCCACCCATTCACCAACCCAAATATTTCCAACTCTCTAGCCCCCATCCATTCACCATTCTCCCCAATTCCCCATCAAAACCCCTACTCCTCCCCTTCTAACTCACCAACACACTTTCCCAGTCCAGCCTCATACAGGAATCCTACAGGACAATTGCATACAAAGCCACCAAAGACATTGACACATTTTCCTCCTTCACAGATGTTCATCCTCCTGTCGCATTCGTTGATGTCTGTGTGGTGGTGTTGTGGTGTTGGTGGTGTGGTGATGGTGGTGTGGTGATGGTGATGTGTGGTGATGGTGTGTGGTGATGGTGGTGTGGTGATGGTGATGTGTGGTGATGGTGATGTGTGGTGATGGTGTGTGGTGACGGTGGTGAATTTGTGGTGCTTTTGTGGTAATGGTGGTGAATTTTTGGTTATGGTGTTGTGGTGATATTTATGGGGTGGTGGTGTGGCGGTGGTGGTGTGGCGGTGGTGGTGTGGCGGTGGTGTTGTTGTAACGGTGTTGTGTGGTGATAGTTTTGGTGGTGTTGTGGTGATGGTGTTGTGGTTTTGTGGTGATGGTGGTTGGGGGTTTGTGGTGGGAGGTTTGCGGTGAAGGTGGTGGTGGTAGTGGGAATGGTGGTGGTGGTGAGGGTGGTGGTGGTGATGGTGATAGTGGTGGTGGTGGGGGTTTGTAGTGATGGTTATGGTGGTAAAGATTACAGAAATCTTTTTCCAATTCCCTTATTCCCACCTTCCAGGATGAGGCTGATGGTGTTGGTGGTGATGCCAAAACCGCCTGGACACAGTTCCGTGAACTCTTCTTTGAAAGAAAGGTTTATGGTGATTGAAACTTGTTAATTGGGTGATTGAAACTTGTTAATTGGGTGATTGAAACTTGTTAATTGGGTGATTGAAACTTGTTAATTGGGTGATTGAAACTTGTTAATTGGGTGATTGAAACTTGTTAATTGGGTGATTGAAACTTGTTAATTGGGTGATTGAAACTTGTTAATTGGGTGATTGAAACTTGTTAATTGGGTGATTGAAACTTGTTAATTGGGATTCATTAAGTGGGCTGATTAGTCTCAATTAGGGCTGGAATGAGCTTTCACGGAGGTGCAAAAAACAGCCAGAAAAACGCAAACATACGAACAGAAGGACATACACACTTGCAGACAAAAACGTACACACAGACAAAAGATCAAAGCCATACAGACAGAATAACAGATACACACACAAAGAGAAAGACAGAAACATTACCTAAGAAAAGAATACTTTGATAAAAACTAACACACAAAATAATTGTGACAAACACATAGAAGGAGAAAGAAGAAGACAAACAAGAAGAAGGACAGGAACACATAGAAGGAGAGAGAGAGACAAACAAGCCGAAGGACAAAAACACATAGAAGGAGAAAGAGAGACAAACAAGCCGAAGGACAGGAACACATAGAAGGAGAAAGAGAGACAAACAAGCAGAAGGACAGGAACACATAGAAGGAGAAAGAGGAAGACAAACAAGCAGAAGGACAAGAACACATAGAAGGAGAAAGAGGAAGACAAACAAGCAGAAGGACAAGAACACATAGAAGGAGAAAGAGGAAGACAAACTGGTGTTGTTGGAAGGACAGTCAGAGCACTCCCCTTCAAAATCCCAACTGCGTCCAAACGACGAACAGCAACATTCTGACCTTTTTACTCGTTGACCTACATTGTTTGCGCATGCGTGTTGACTGAAGCAGCTGCCTTGTCTCACGTCTGGATGTGGGGGAGGGGGTGTGGTGTTTGAGGAAAGAAGTGTGGTGATTGGGGGAGGGGGTGTGGTGATTGGGAGGGGGTGTGGTGATTGGGGGAGGAAGTGTGGTGATTGGGGGAGGGAGTGTGGTGATTGGGGGAGGGGGTGTGGTGATTGGGGGAGGGGGTGTGGTGATTGGGGGAAGGGAGAAAGAAGATGATGAATCTCTCTTTCCCCAACCCCCCCCCTCCTCTGATAAAAATACACGATGTTTTTTAAAGTTTTTTTCAACACCCATTATATTCTCTCCAAACTTTCAAAACTCCTCAGTATTTCTCCAAATTCACCGCATTTTCACCCAACCTCAACCTACATACATGTGCCCATCTTTATTCAGTTCCACAAACCCCAAAAATCACCTTTAAAACCCCAAAATCTTCTTTAAAACCCCAAAATATACCCTCAAAACCCCCAAAATATTTCAAAAAACCCAAAAAACCCCCCAAACCTCAAACCTCTTCAGTACTCCCTCAATAACCACAAGATTTCCCAACATCCCAAAAGTCCTTTTTCCCGCCACACCCACCTATACACGTGTTGCCATCTTCGTTGAGTTGGTGGTTGGGGAAGCATTGGCAATCGTAAGTTCCTTGGTAGTTGATGCACAAGCCGTTCTTACAGTTGCTTTCCACCTTACACTCATCAATGTCTGATGGGTGGATGAATGGGGGAGATCATGAATTTGGGGGGTAGGTGAATTGATGGTGGGTGGATGAATGGGGGAGATTATGAATTTGGTGGGTAGGTGAATTGATGGTGGGTGGATGAATGGGGGAGATTATGAATTTGGGGGTAGGTGAACTGATGGTGGGTGGATGAATGGGGGAGATTATGAATTTGGGGGTAGGTGAATTGATGGTGGGTGGATGAATGGGGAGATTATGAATTTGGGGGTAGGTGAATTGATGGTGGGTGGATGAATGGGGGAGATTATGAATTTGGTGGGTAGGTGAATTGATGGTGGGTGGATGAATGGGGGAGATTATGAATTTGGTGGGTAGGTGAATTGATGGTGGGTGGATGAATGGGGGAGATTATGAATTTGGGGGGTAGGTGAATTGATGGTGGGTGGATGAATGGGGGAGATTATGAATTTGGGGGTAGGTGAATTGATGGTGGGTGGATGAATGGGGGAGATTATGAATTTGGGGGTAGGTGAATTGATGGTGGGTGGATGAATGGGGGAGATTATGAATTTGGTGGGTAGGTGAATTGATGGTGGGTGGATGAATGGGGGAGATTATGAATTTGGTGGGTAGGTGAATTGATGGTGGGTGGATGAATGGGGGAGATTATGAATTTGGGGGGTAGGTGAATTGATGGTGGGTGGATGAATGGGGGAGATTATGAATTTGGGGGTAGGTGAATTGATGGTGGGTGGATGAATGGGGGAGATTATGAATTTGGGGGTAGGTGAATTGATGGTGGGTGGATGAATGGGGGAGATTATGAATTTGGGGGTAGGTGAATTGATGGTGGGTGGATGAATGGGAGAGATTATGAATTTGGAGGTAGGTGAATTGATGGTGGGTGGATGAATGGGGGAGATTATGAATTTGGGGGTAGATGAATTGATGGTGGGTGGATGAATGGGGGAGATTATGAATTTGGGGGTAGGTGAATTGATGGTGGGTGGATGAATGGGGAAAACCATGAATCTGGGAGATAAGTGAATTGGTGGTGGGTGGATGAATGGGGGAGATTATGAATTTGGGGGTAGGTGAATTGATGGTGGGTGGATGAATGGGGGAGATTATGAATTTGGGGGGTAGGTGAATTGGTGGTGGGTAGATGAATGGGGAAAACCATGAATCTGAGAGATAGGTGAATTGGTGGTGGGTGGATAAGTGGGAGATGAAGGTGATAAAGAGGAGTGGAGAGTTGAAAGAGTGGGGAAGAAAATAAAGAGGTGGGTCAACTAACAAAAACATCGGCACAAACAAAACCAAACTGAAAACCACACTAACAACAATACCAACACGACACCCCAACAACATCACCACCAACAACGACACATCACCCAAAACACATTATCACCAACAACACCACACCCCAACAACATCACCACCAACAACGACACATCACCCAAAACACATTATCACCAACAACACCACACCACAACAACATCACCAACAACAACGACACATCACCCAAAACACATTATCACCAACAACACCACACTCCAACAACATCACCACCAACAACGATACATCACTCCAACACCATGCTTCAACAAAACCTCAACAACTATACCAACCCCACCACAACCAACAAAATAATAATAACGTTACTCCTCCTACACCAACACAAACACCAAAAACAACCTACAACAAACACCAACAAAACCCACAACAAAACCTACAACAAACACCAACAACACCAACACAACTGCTCTCCCAACACCAACCACAACATTCCAACAACCACATCAACCCAAATATCTTAAACAACCCACAACAAGCACCAACGATACTATCAAAAACACCATAAACAACCCATACGAACAGCAACAGCACTACTCCAACGCCAACAAAACAATACCAACAACGCTAACAAAACAACACCAACAACACCACCTGTGCAGTTGTTGTTGATGAGTTGAAATCCCTTGTTACAGATGCACTTGAAGCTGCCAAGACTGTTGATACAACGACCATTTGCACATGCGCCCAAGCTCTCTGTGCATTCGTCTATGTCTGGTTACATGGATGTGTAGGTGCATGGATGTGTGCATGGATGTGTGCATGGATGTGTGTATGGATGTGTGCATGGATGTGTGCATGGATGTGTGCATGGATGTGTGCATGGATGTGTGCATGGATGTGTGCATGGATGTGTGCATGGATGTGTGCATGGATGTGTGCATGGATGTGTGCATGGATGTGTGCATGGATGTGTGCATGGATGTGTGCATGGATGTGTGCATGGATGTGTGCATGGATGTGTGCATGGATGTGTGCATGGATGTGTGCATGGATGTGTGCATGGATGTGTGCATGGATGTGTGCATGGATGTGTGCATGGATGTGTGCATGGATGTGTGCATGGATGTGTGCATGGATGTGTGCATGGATGTGTGCATGGATGTGTGCATGGATGTGAGCATGGATGTGTGCATGGATGTGAGCATGGATGTGTGCATGGATGTGTGCATGGAGGTGTACATGGATGTTTGCATGGATGTGTGTAGGATGTGTGCATGGATGTGTGCATGGATGTGTGCATGGATGTGTGCATGGATGTGTGCATGGATGTGTGCATGGATGTGTGCATGGATGTGTGCATGGATGTGAGCATGGATGTGTGCATGGATGTGAGCATGGATGTGTGCATGGATGTGTGCATGGATGTGTACATGGATGTTTGCATGGATGTGTGCATGGATGTGTGCATGGATGTGTGCATGGATGTGTGCATGGATGTTTGCATGGATGTGTGCATGGATGTGTGCATGGATGTGTGCATGGATGTGAGCATGGATGTGTGCATGGATGTGTGCATGGATGTGTGAATGGATGTGTGAATGGATGTGTGCATGGATGTGTGCATGGATGTGTGCATGGATGTGTGCATGGATGTGTGCATGGATGTGTGCATGGATGTGTGCATGGATGTGTGCATGGATGTGAGCATGGATGTGTGCATGGATGTGAGCATGGATGTGTGCATGGATGTGTGCATGGATGTGTGCATGGATGTGTGCATGGATGTGTGCATGGATGTGTGCATGGATGTGTGCATGGATGTGTGCATGGATGTGTGCATGGATGTGTGCATGGATGTGTGCATGGATGTGTGCATGGATGTGTGCATGGATGTGTGCATGGATGTGTGCATGGATGTGTGCATGGATGTGTGCATGGATGTGTGCATGGATGTGTGCATGGATGTGTGCATGGATGTGTGCATGGATGTGAGCATGGATGTGTGCATGGATGTGAGCATGGATGTGTGCATGGATGTGTGCATGGAGGTGTACATGGATGTTTGCATGGATGTGTGCATGGATGTGCGCATGGATGTGTGCATGGATGTGTGCATGGATGTGTGCATGGATGTGTGCATGGATGTGTGCATGGATGTGTGCATGGATGTGAGCATGGATGTGTGCATGGATGTGAGCATGGATGTGTGCATGGATGTGTGCATGGATGTGTACATGGATGTTTGCATGGATGTGTGCATGGATGTGTGCATGGATGTGTGCATGGATGTGTGCATGGATGTTTGCATGGATGTGTGCATGGATGTGTGCATGGATGTGTGCATGGATGTGAGCATGGATGTGTGCATGGATGTGTGCATGGATGTGTGAATGGATGTGTGAATGGATGTGTGCATGGATGTGTGCATGGATGTGTGCATGGATGTGTGCATGGATGTGTGCATGGATGTGTGCATGGATGTGTGCATGGATGTGAGCATGGATGTGTGCATGGATGTGAGCATGGATGTGTGCATGGATGTGTGCATGGATGTGTGCATGGATGTGTGCATGGATGTGTGCATGGATGTGTGCATGGATGTGTGCATGGATGTGTGAATGGATGTGTGAATGGATGTGTGCATGGATGTGTGCATGGATGTGTGCATGGATGTGTGCATGGATGTGTGCATGGATGTGTGCATGGATGTGTGCATGGATGTGTGCATGGATGTGAGCATGGATGTGTGCATGGATGTGAGCATGGATGTGTGCATGGATGTGTGCATGGATGTGTGCATGGATGTGTGCATGGATGTGTGCATGGATGTGTGCATGGATGTGTGCATGGATGTGTGCATGGATGTGTGCATGGATGTGTGCATGGATGTGTGCATGGATGTGTGCATGGATGTGTGCATGGATGTGTGCATGGATGTGTGCATGGATGTGTGCATGGATGTGTGCATGGATGTGTGCATGGATGTGTGCATGGATGTGTGCATGGATGTGTGCATGGATGTGAGCATGGATGTGTGCATGGATGTGAGCATGGATGTGTGCATGGATGTGTGCATGGAGGTGTACATGGATGTTTGCATGGATGTGTGCATGGATGTGCGCATGGATGTGTGCATGGATGTGTGCATGGATGTGTGCATGGATGTGTGCATGGATGTGTGCATGGATGTGTGCATGGATGTGAGCATGGATGTGTGCATGGATGTGAGCATGGATGTGTGCATGGATGTGTGCATGGATGTGTACATGGATGTTTGCATGGATGTGTGCATGGATGTGTGCATGGATGTGTGCATGGATGTGTGCATGGATGTTTGCATGGATGTGTGCATGGATGTGTGCATGGATGTGTGCATGGATGTGAGCATGGATGTGTGCATGGATGTGTGCATGGATGTGTGAATGGATGTGTGAATGGATGTGTGCATGGATGTGTGCATGGATGTGTGCATGGATGTGTGCATGGATGTGTGCATGGATGTGTGCATGGATGTGTGCATGGATGTGAGCATGGATGTGTGCATGGATGTGAGCATGGATGTGTGCATGGATGTGTGCATGGATGTGTGCATGGATGTGTGCATGGATGTGTGCATGGATGTGTGCATGGATGTGTGCATGGATGTGTGCATGGATGTGTGCATGGATGTGTGCATGGATGTGTGCATGGATGTGTGCATGGATGTGTGCATAGATGTGTGCATGGATGTGTGCATGGATGTGTGCATGGATGTGTGCATGGATGTGTGCATGGATGTGTGCACGGATGTGTGCATGGATGTGTAGGTGGATAGATGGGTGGCTGGAAATGTGAAATTTGTGTGAGAGTTGTGTGGATGGTTAGATAAATGAATGAATTAAAGAATTAATGCGTGAACAGATAAATTGATGAATGAATGGATAACTGAACCAATGAACAAATGCATTCATAACTGAATGAATGAGTGGATGAATTGGTGGATAGATGGATGAATTGATGGATAAATGAATTAATGGATGAATAAATGGGTGGATGGATGAATGAACGAATAGATGAATGGACAGGTGGATGGATGGATGGTTTGATGGACGGATGGATGAATGGATGGATTAAGGGACGGATGGATGGATAAACAGATGGATGGATGGATGGATCACCTTGGCAGACTTTTCCGTGTTCAGATGGTTCGAAGCCGAAGTGGCACTCACAACGGTAGGTGCCCTGTTCGTTGATGCAGTAGCCGTTGACACACAGGTGCTCGTCCAGTCTGCACTCGTCGATGTCTGCGAGAGGGTGGTTTATGGGGGTTTTGGGGTCTTTTTTTCTTTTGGGGGGGTTTAGGGTCTTTTAGTCTTTTGGGGGGGTTTTGGGAGTGAGATTTAAAGAAACATTTTGGGTTCCTAAGAGTTTTGGGGGTTTTGACATTTTTAGGGTTTTTTGAAAATTAGGGTGAGAAACACCCACCATACCCCCCCCCCCTTAAAACCCTCCCATTCACCAAAGCATTTCCAGGCTCATTCGTTACCTCATTCATCCATACACCGTAAAAACCTCCGACCATCATTCACCCATCCACAAAAAATCCTCCTATCATCCAAGCCCCCCCACTCACCCACACAGTAAGCTCCCTCTTTCTCATACCCCCCTTCACACACGCACTCATAGCTGCCCTTGTTGTTGACACACAAAGAATTAGGCCCACAATTACCGTTGTTCGCTGTGCATTCGTTGATGTCTGGGGGGTGGGGAGGAAGGAGGATGAGGAGGGAAGAGGAGAAGGGGTGGGGAGGAAAGAGGATGAAGAGGTAAGTAGAGAGGGGGTGGGGAAGAAGGAGGATGAGGAAGGAAGTGAAGAGGGGGTGGGGAGGATGAAGGATGAGGAAGGAAGTGAAGAAAGGGTGGGGAGAAAGGAGGATGAGGAGGGAAGTAGAGAGGGGGTGAGGAGGAAGGAGGATGAGGAGGGAAGTGGAAAAGAGGGAGAAAATCAAAAGGAAGAATGAAAAAGAAAGAATAAAGAATGAATGAAAAGAAAGAGTAAGAAAAAGATGAAAGAAAGGTGAGAAAAAAAATTGTAGAATAAGAGGGGGTTGGGGAGGAAGAGGGGGGTGTGGAGGAAGAGGGGGGTGTAGAGGAAGAGGGCGGTGTGGAGGAAGAGGGGGTGTGGAAGAAGAGGGGGGTGTGGAGGAAGAGGGGGGTGTGGAGGAAGAGGGGGGTGTGGAAGAAGAAGGGGGTGTGGAAGAAAAGAGGGATGTGGAAGAAAAGGGGGTTGTGGAGGAAGAGGGGGGTGTAAAGGAAGAGGGGGTGTGGAAGAAAAGGGGGTGTAAAGGAAGAAGGGGTGTGAAGGAAGAGGGGGGTGTGGAGGAAGAGGGGGTGTGGAGGAAGAAGGGGGTGTGGAGGAAGAGGGGGGTGTGGAAGAAGAGGGGGGTGTGGAAGAAGAGGAGGTGTGGAAGAAGAGGGGGGTGTGGAAGAAGAGGAGGGTGTGGAGGAAGAAGGGGTGTGGAGGAAGAGGAGGTGTGGAAGAAGAGGGGGGTGTGGAGGAACTTTTTTAATAGGCTGTGAATGGGTTCAGCTTTGTTTTTTTGTATGAGATTGTATTATTGTAAGAGATTGTATTGTTGTATGAGGTTGTATTGTTGTATGAGATTGTATTGTTGTATGAGGTTGTATTGTTGTATGAGATTGTGTTGTTGTATGAGATTGTGTTGTTGTATGAAGTTGTATTGTTGTATGAGATTGTGTTGTTGTATGAGATTGTATTGTTGTATGAGATTGTGTTGTTGTATGAAGTTGTATTGTTGTATAAGATTGTGTTGTTGTATGAAGTTGTATTGTTGTATGAGATTGTGTTGTTGTATGAGGTTGTATTGTTGTATGAGATTGTGTTGTTGTATAAAGTTGTATTGTTGTATGAGGTTGTATTGTTGTATGAAGTTGTATTGTTGTATGAGGTTGTATTGTTGTATGAGGTTGTATTGTTGTATGAGGTTGTATTGTTGTATGAAGTTGTATTGTTGTATGAGATTGTATTGTTGCATGAGTTTGTATTGTTGTATGAGATTGTATTGTTTTATGAAGTTGTATTGTTGTATGAGGTTGTATTGTTGTATGAAGTTGTATTGTTGTATGAGATTGTGTTGTTGTATGAGATTGTATTGTTGTATGAGATTGTGTTGTTGTATGAAGTTGTGTTGTTGTATGAAGTTGTATTGTTGTATAATCTTGTATTGTTGTATAATCTTGTTTTGTTGTATAATCTTGTATTTTTGTAGAATCTTGTATTGTTATTTTGAAAGAGAAAACTGAAAACTATAATGAAATTATATAAAAAATTCCAACTTCTGATATTTATAATTTTTTTCTTTTTCCGTTCTTCCCATCCATTTCTTACCTGTGCAAGTCTTTCCGTTTCCGCTGTACCCCTCCTTGCAGGTGCATTCAAATGATCCAGGTGTGTTCACGCACTCAGCCCCCTGAGCACACGTGTGCTCACCTGTAGCACACTCGTCTATGTCTGCAGGTGAAAAGATTGATTGGTAAGGTGTGAATTGCTTGACCAGGTATCAGTTGATTGAACAGGTGTACATTTTTCAAAAAGGTTTTAATTGATTCAATAGGTGTAAACTAAATGATAAGATATTTATTGAATAGGTGTAAGGATAAAGTGTTGATTAATTAGACAGGTGTGAATTGATTTGATGAGTGGTTGATTGGGTGGACAGGTGTGAATCGATTTGATGAGGGGTTGATTGAGTGGACAGGTGTTAATTGATTTAGTAAAAATTTGATTGAGTGGACAGGTGTAAATTGATTTGATACCTTCGCAAGTTGTTCCATCTTCGTTTTCACAGTATCCAGGTAAACAATCACACCTGTATTGGTGGGAAGAAAAAGAAAAAAAAAGGGAGGAGGAAAGAGGAAAAAAGGAAAGGAAGAAGAGGAGAAGGGAGGAAGAACAAAGAAAAAAGAAGTAAAAGATGAATGAGAGAAGGAAAGGATGGGATGACTGATGGTTGACTTACACAAATTAGGTTATAATTGTTTAATATGATAATATAATAAAAATATATATAGCTAATATATAACTCTTCAATAGCGCTTAATCTATCGTTTAGCATCCTTTTCCTCCTTCAAATTTCCTCGCACCCACCTGTACGACCCAGGGGTGTTCCTACAAGCGCCTCCCTTACAATACGCTCCACCCTCCCCCTCACATTCGTCAACGTCTGCTCGGATGCATTACTTATTATTAATTATTAATTATATATTTTTTTCATTATTTCATTATTATTTTTATTATTTTTATTTAGTTTTTTTTATTTATTTATTTTTATATTTTATTTTATCATTTATATCTTATTTTTTTATAATAATTTATTATTTTTATTTCTGGAAAAATATTTTTTCGACATAATAATAATAATACTACTACTACTAATAATAATAATAACAACAATAATAAGAATAATAATAATAATATTGATATTATTATTATTATTATTATTATTATTATTATTATTATTATTATTATTATTATTATTATTATTATTATTATTATTATTATTATTATTATTATTATTAGTATTATTATTATTATTATTATTATTATTATTATTATTATTATTATTATTATTATTATTTTTTTTTTTTTTATTATTATTATTATTTTTATTATTATTATTATTATTATTATTATTATTATTATTATTATTATTATTATTATTATTATTATTATTATTATTATTATTATTATTATTATTATTATTATTATTATTATTATTATTATTATTATTATTATTATTAATAATTCTTTTCATTTAAAAAAATAAATAATTAACTTTATATAGTTGGTTTCTTTATTAAGTTCAGTGTGCCATCCCTCTGACGATCTACAACCCATCCAACCACCTCCTCCTTCGGACACCTCCTACCTACCCCCTCAAACATCAAACCAACACATTCACCCATCCAATCCACTCACTTTCTTTACTATTACCCACTCAACTTACTCATTCCCCAAACTACCCACACATTCAACCCATTCAACCAATCTATTCAACCAATTCATTCAACCAATTCATTCAACCAATTCATTCAACCAATCCATTCAACCAATCCATTCAACCAATCCATTCAACCAATCCATTCAACCAACCCATTCAACCAATCCATTCAACCAATCCAAGCCACCCGAACAACGCCCACCTTCACAGCTCAAGTGATCAAGGGCGGGTAGATAGCCTCCCCCACATTCACAATGGTAGCTTCCTGGCAGGTTACTACACACACCTCCGTCGCAAAGGTTCGGTAGCTTTATACACTCGTTTATGTCTGGAGGAGAAATGAGGAGGAGTGAAGAGGATTGGGATGAAATAGGATGAAATGAGGATGGGATGAAGATGGGATGAGGATGAAATGAGGATGAAATGAGGATGAAATGAGGATGAAATGAGGATGAAATGAGGATGAAATGAGGATGAAATGAGGATGAAATGAGGATGAAATGAAAATGAAATGAGGATGAAATGAGAATGAAATGAGGATGAAATGAGGATGAAATGAGGATGAAATGGGGATGAAATGAGGGTGAAATGAGAATGAAATGAGGATGAAATGAGGATGAAATGAGGATGAAATGAAGGTAAAATGAGGATGAAATGAGGGTGAAATGAGGGTGAAATGAGGATGAAATGAGGGTGAAATGAGAATAAAATGAGGATGAAATGAGGATAAAATGAGGATGAAATGAAGATGAAATGAAGATGAAATGAGGATGAAATGAGGATAAAATGAGGATGAAATGAGGGTGAAATGAGGATGAAATGAGGGTGAAATGAGAGTGAAATGAGGATGAAATGAGGGTGAAATGAGGGTGAAATGAGGATGAAATGAGGGTGAAATGGGATGAAATGAGGATGAAATGAGGATGAAATGAGGGTGAAATGAGGATGAAATGCGGGTGAAATGCGGGTGAAATGAGGGTGAAATGGGATGAAAATGATGTGCAATTGGGTTGAAATTGTGAGTAGAATGGAAGTGGAGTGAGGTAGAAAGTTGCTTACATGGTGGTGGAAAGGAGGGAAATGAAAATGATACGAGGAAAGAATGAGGATGGAATGGGTGAAACAAAAGTAGAATGGGTTAGAATGGGGGTGGAATGGGTTAGAATGGGGGTGGAATGAGGATAAATGGGGGTGAAATTGGGATTTAATTTTGGAGTATATGGGGGTGGAGTGGGATGAAGTTCATAACAACGCACCAGAACAGTTCTTCTGGTTGCCATGCAGTTGGTAGCCTTGACGACAGTGGCACTTGAAAGACCCCACTGTGTTGAGGCACTCATGCTCACAACCCCCTCCCCCCCTCTCTGCGCACTCATCCGTGTCTGGAGGGCAAAAGGGTTCTTTAGAGGTTTTGAGATTTTTTTGGGGATTTTTATCAGTTTTTAAAGGTTTTTTTAGGATTTTTATCTATTTTTTTTAGGTATATTCAAAAATTTTATAGATAAAAGATTTTGGAAAAATAAACTTCACAGCTAAAATCAAATTTTGTATTCTCAACAGATAGCTTGTATGGAATGTAACATTAGGGGTGTGCAACCCACCCAAACATCTCGTCCTGGCCAGGTTGGCTTCAAAACCCTTGTCACACACACACTCATACCCCCCTAGAAAGTTTCGACACACGCCGTTAGAACATATGCCGCTGTCCAATGAGCACTCGTCTATGTCTGCATGGGCGGGTTTGGGAGGATGGGTGGGTGGGGGTTGGATTTAGGAGGATGGGTGGGTGGGGGTTGGATTTGGAGGGGTGGGTGGATGGGGGTTGGATTTGGAGGGGTGGGTAGGTGGGGGTTGGGTTTGGGGGGGTTGGGTTTGGGGGGGATGGGTGGGTAGGGGTTGGGTTTGGAGGGGTGGGTGGAGTGATAGGTGTGTAGGATGGATGGATGAGAAGACAGTTGAAAAACATTCACCCAGTGTTTTCTTCTACCCACCCATCCCCCCCCCCCCCATTTCACCCACCTCTTTCACTTTCCAACCACCACCCCCTTCCACCCACCCTATTCACCATCTTTTTTCTCCCTTCCCCCCCCCCCTACCTTTGCAAGTCATCATATCACTGTCCAGTTGATGGCCATTGTCACACAGACACTTGAAGGAGCCTTGTGTGTTCACGCACACTCCTCCTTTACACACGTCCTTCTCCTTGCACTCGTCTATGTCTGTGTGTGTGTTTGCGCGTGTGTATGGGTGTGTGTTTGTGTGTTTGTGTGTGTGTGTGTGTGTGTGTGTGTGTGTGTGTGTGTGTGTGTGTGTGTGTGTGTGTGTGTGTGTGTGTGTGTGTGTGTGTGTGTGTGTGTGTGTGTGTGTGTGTGTGTGTGTGTGTGTGTGTTTGAAAATCACAACCATACACACAATCTTATTAAACCGAAGTTAACATGAAGTGCAGAGCACGTGATAAGTGATTAAATAAATAAAGACACACATACAATCACACATATAAGCAAACCTATAACCAGATTTGCTTAACACCCCTACACATAACCACACATTCAAACACACTCACCCACACATTCAAACACACTCATCCACATATTCAGACACACTCACCCACACATCCAAACACACTCACCCACACATCCAAACACACTCATCCACACATCCAAACACACTCACCCACACATCCAAACACACTCACCCACACATCCTTGTCCGTCAGCAGGGCTGACGTAGCCTTGGTTACAAAGGCACCTGAAGGCTCCAGGTAGATTCTCACACCTACCATGACCACAGATGTTGCTTGACAGCTTGCATTCATCTATGTCTGCGTGTTTGGATGAATGAAAGATTTTAATGGTAGTAATGAAAGTTTGTTGGGTTAAGAGGTGGATTAGGATGGGTTGTTGGACTCAGAGGTGGATTAGGATGGGTTGTTGGACTTAGAGGTGGATTAGGATGGGTTGTTGGACTTAGAGGTGGATAAGGATGGGTTGTTGGACTTAGAGGTGGATAAGGATGGGTTGTTGGACTTAGAGGTGGATAAGGATGGGTTGTTGGACTTAGAGGTGGATTAGGATGGGTTGTTGGACTTAGAGGTGGATAAGGATGGGTTTTTGGGTGTGAGGATGGATAAGGGTGGGATGATTGGAAAAGGTTAAGGATCATTTGATTTGATGGAGTTGGAGTAATGGAGAATGAGGAAGTTGATTTGAAAAGATTTGGAAGTTGGGTAGATTGTGGAGGGGTTTGATGGATGAATGAGTGAATGAATGGATAGATAGATATACATTCGAATGGATAGATGGATGAATAGATGGATAGAAAGATGGATGAATGAGTGAATGAATGGATAGAAAGATGGATGAATGAGTGAATGAATGGATAGATAGATATACATTCGAATGGATAGATGGATGAATAGATGGATAGAAAGATGGATGAAGAGATGAATAGAGAGATGGATGAAGAGATGAATAGATAGATGGATGAATAGATGAATAGATAGATGGATGAATAGATAGATGGATGAATAGATGGATGAATAGATGGATAAATAGATGAATGGATAGATGGATGAATAGATGGATGACTAGATGGATGAATAGATGGATGAATAGATGGATGAATAGATGGATGAATAGATGGATGAATAGATGGATGAATAGATGGATGAATAGATGGATGAATAGATGGATGAATAGATGGATGAATAGATGGATGAATAGATGGATGAATAGATGGATGAATAGATGGATGACAAGATGGATGAATAGATGAATGAATAGATGGATGAATAGATGGATGAATAGATAGATTGATGAATAGATGGATGAATAGATGGATGAATAGATGGATGAATAGATAGATTGATGAATAGATGGATGAATAGATGGATGAATAGATGGATGAATAGATGAATAGATAGATGGATGAATAGATGAATAGATAGATGGATGGATAGATGGATGAATAGATAGATGGATGAATAGATAGATGGATGAATAGATAGATGGATGAATAGATAGATGGATGAATAGATAGATGGATGAATAGATAGATGGATGAATAGATAGATGGATGAATAGATAGATGGATGAATAGATAGATGGATGAATAGATAGATGGATGAATAGATAGATGGATGAATGGATAGATGGATGAATAGATAGATGGATGAATAGATAGATGGATGAATAGATAGATGGATGAATAGATAGATGGATGAATAGATAGATGGATGACTAGATGAATTGATAGATATATGAATGGATAGATGGATGAATAGATGAATAGATAGATGAGAGAATGAATAAACAAAAAAAATGGGAGGATGGACGGATGGACGGATGGAAAAATGGAAAGAGGTACCTGTGCAGTTGGTGTTTCCTGAAAGAAGGGCGTGGCCATCGTCACAGAGACACTCGAATCCACCAATCACGTTCCTGCAACTGCCCTGACCACACAAATTCGGGAAGAGCAGACACTCATTAATGTCTGTGTGGTGTGGTGTTGTTAGTGTGATGTGGTGTTGTTAGTGTGGTGTGTTGTTGTTAGTGTGGTGTGGTGTTGTTAGTGTGGTGTGTCGTTGTTAGTGTGGTGTGGTGTTGTTAGTGTGGTGTGTCGTTGTTAGTGTGGTGTGTTGTTGTTAGTGTGATGTGGTGTTGTTAGTGTGGTGTGGTGTTGTTAGTGTGGTGTGGTGTTGTTAGTGTGGTGTGTTGTTGTTAGTGTGGTGTGTTGTTGTTAGTGTGGTGTGGTGTTGTTAGTGTGGTGTGGTGTTGTTAGTGTGGTGTGTTGTTGTTAGTGTGGTGTGGTGTTGTTAGTGTGGTGTGTTGTTGTTAGTGTGGTGTGGTGTTGTTAGTGTGGTGTGGTGTTGTTAGTGAGGTGTGGTGTTGTTAGTGTGGTGTGGTGATGTGGCAAGTTCATTACAAAAGATTACGCGCAAATTTTTTACTAACTTCAAATTTTTCTTTTTTATTCTTCCATTCCCCCATCCCATACAGCCCACCCAACCAACCCATCCCATCCACCCCATCCATCCTACTTATCCCACCCATCCCATACATCCCATATATAATTACACCGACGCATAGTACCCCATCGTCACTAACTTCTTCACTCATCAACCCCCCCCCCCCCATCTCATCAACCCCCTCCCACCCATCAACCTCCCCACCCACCAACCTCCCTACTCACCAACCTCTCCACCCATCAACCTTCCCACCCATCAACCCCCCCACCCATCAACCCCCCCACCCATCAACCTCCCCACCCACCAACCTCCCACCCATCAACCTCCCCACCCATCAACTCCCCCACTCATCAACCTCTCCACCCATCAACCTCCCCACCCACCAACCTCCCACCCATCAACCTCCCCACCCACCAACCTCCCTACTCACCAACCTCTCCACCCACCAACCTCCCCATCCACCAACCTCCCTACTCACCAACCTCTCCACCCACCAACCTCCCCACCCACCAACCTCCCTACTCACCAACCTCCCCACCCATCAACCCCCCCCACTCATCAACCTCTCCACCCATCAACCTCCCCACCCATCAACCTCCCCACCCATCAACCCCCCCCACTCATCAACCTCTCCACCCATCAACCTCCCCACCCATCAACCTCCCCACCCATCAACCTCCCCACCCATCAACCTCCCCACCCATCAACCTCCCCACCCATCAACCCCCCCACCCATCAACCTCCCCACCCATCAACCTCCCCACCCATCAACCTCCCACCCATCAACCTCCCCACCCATCAACCTTCCCACCCATCAACCTCCCCACCCATCAACCTCCCCACCCACCAACCTCCCTACTCACCAACCTCTCCACCCACCAACCTCCCCACCCACCAACCTCCCTACTCACCAACCTCCCCACCCATCAACCCCCCCCACTCACCAACCCCCCCACTCATCAACCTCTCCACCCATCAACCTCCCCACCCATCAACCCCCCCACCCATCAACCTCCCACCCATCAACCTTCCCACCCATCAACTTCCCCACCCATCAACCTCTCCACCCATCAACCTCCCCACCCATCAACCTCCCCACCCATCAACCTCCCCACCCATCAACCTCCCACCCATCAACCTCCCCACCCATCAACCTCCCCACCCATCAACCTCCCACCCATCAACCTCCCCACCCATCAACCTCCCCACCCATCAACCCCCCCACCCACCAACCTCCCACCCATCAACCTCTCCACCCATCAACCTCCCACCCATCAACCTCTCACCCATCAACCTTCCCACCCATCAACCTCCCCACCCATCAACCTCCCCACCCACCAACCCTTCCACTCACCAACCTCTCCACCCATCAACCCTTCCACTCACCAACCTCCCACCCATCAACCCCCCCACCCATCAACCTCTCCACTCACCAACCTCCCACCCATCAACCCTTCCACTCACCAACCTCCCACCCATCAACCCCCCCACCCATCAACCTCCCCACCCATCAACCCCCCCACTCATCAACCCCCCCACCCATCAACCCCCCCACTCACCAACCTCCCCACCCATCAACCTCCCCACCCATCAACCCCCCCACTCACCAACAGAGGGTATTTTGGGATCAGACGTGGTAGAAAACCCTGGTCCTTTGGGGCACAGCTGTTTGAACTCCTCTGTGGGGGGGAGGGGGGTTTGGGTGGCTTTGGGTGGCTTTGGGGGTTTTTGGGGGTTTTTGGGGGTTTTTGGGGGTTTTTGGGGGTTTTGGGAGAAAAATGAGGATTTTGGGGTGAAGCGGATTTTTAGCTGATTATCATTATTCCAATGGAAACTAAGATGGAATTATTTTTGGTAGTTTTGTGGTAGGGTAGGTAGGTAGTGAGTGGGTGGGTAGTTTTGTAGTTGAAAAATACAATACAATACAATACAATACAATACAATACAATACAATACAATACAATACAATACAATACAATACAATACAATACAATACAACACAATACAATACAATACAATACAATACAATACAAAGCAATACAATACAATACAATACAATACAATACAATACAATACAATACAATACAATACAATACAATACAATACAATACAATACAATACAATACAATACAATACAATACAATACAATACAATACAATACAATACAATACAATACAATACAATACAATACAATACAATACAATACAATACAATACAATACAATACAATACAAATAAAAATATTATTATAGTGGCATTGACCCCGTAGAGTTTCGAAGCCACGTTAGTTTAAAAGTTTAAACTAAAAAAAGAAGTAAGACTTAGGGAGGTTTGTTTGCAGCGTTGGAAAAAAAGGTCAACGCACCCACAAGCGCCACCTCACGCATTCAAACGTTCAATAAAAACGGAAGTTAAAAATTTTTCTGAGTCCCAAGTGACCAAAAAAGTTGACTCTCATTCAATCAAAGTTAAATTCCCAATTAACTTTTTTTTAATCTAATTAATCTTACCTGTAAATCTAATCAATCTTACCTGTAAATCTAATTAATCTTACCTTCAAATCTAATTAATCTAATTAAAAAGAGTTCAAAAATAAACCTGGATTTTTATTTTTTTTCACCTGAATTTTTGGGCGGACACGAGGTGCAACTTCCTCCATCGGTTCCCCAACCCACCCCTACACTGCAGCAGCAGGTGGAGTGGGTGAAAGCCCCCAAATGGGGGTTGTAGCACTGGTTCCACTCGAAATGACTGTAACAAAAGCCCTTGCGAGAGTCTGGGGTGAGTTGGGAGGTTGGGATGGATGGTGGAGGTTGTGATGGGTTGTGGGGGTTGTGGTGGGTAGTGGGGGTTGTGATGGGTGGTGGTGGTTGTGATGGGTGGTGGGGGTTGTGATGGGTGGTGGGGGTTGTGGTGGGTGGTGGTGGTTGTGATGGGTGGTGGGGGTTGTGATGGGTTGTGGGGGTTGTGGTGGGTGGTGGTGGTTGTGATGGGTGGTGGGGGTTGTGATGGGTGGTGGGGGTTGTGATGGGTGGTGTGGGTTGTGATGGGTTGTGGGGGTTGTGGTGGGTAGTGGGGGTTGTGATGGGTGGTGGGGGTTGTGATGGGTGGTGGGGGTTGTGGTGGGTTGTGGGGGTTGTGATGGGTGGTGTGGGTTGTGATGGGTTGTGGGGGTTGTGGTGGGTAGTGGGGGTTGTGATGGGTGGTGGGGGTTGTGGTGGGTGGTGGGGGTTGTGATGGGTGGTGGGGGTTGTTATGAGTTGTGGGGTTATAAGTGAAGTTTCGGAAGGGATGAGATGGGTTGTAAGTGAGGTGTGGGGTGGGATGTAGTGTGAGTTGTGGAGTGGGTTGTGGGGCTGCGTAATGGGTTATAATAAAAAATTAATAATAATAAATAGGTCATGGAGTGATTCAGTCAAGCTGATAAAGAGGTTATGGCCCCTCCAATCACTCCCACCTCCCTTCCTATCACCACTCATATTCACCATCATCACCCACCAAAACCCATCACCACCTACCCAAACCCATTGAAACCCATCTAAACCCAAAAACACTCCTCAAATCCCCTCATCCCCCAAACTCACCACCACCCAATTCCCCCCCCCCCCCATTCTTTGAACTCACCTCATCACTACCCACCCACCTATACATCTTCTGCCAGTGGTGTCCAGAGTGAGGTGCTGTGGGCATTCGCACACAAAAGAACCCTGGAGATTCACACACACCCCGCCACCACTGCACAGGTCTGTAAACAAACTGCACTCATCCACGTCTGGTAGTGTGAGAGGATGGGGGGGGGGGTGGAAAGATGGGGTGGTGTGGAAGGATGGGGGGGGGGGGTGTGGAAGGATGGGGTGGTGTGGAAGGATGGGGTGGTGTGAGAGGATGGGGGGGGGGGGGGGAAGGATGAGGTGGTGTGGAAGGATGGGGTGGTGTGAGAGGATGGGGTGGTGTGAGAGGATGGGGTGGTGTGAGAGGATGGGGTGGTGTGGAAGGATGGGGGGGGGGTGTGGAAGGATGGGGTGGTGTGGAAGGATGGGGTGGTGTGGAAGGATGGGGTGGTGTGAGAGGATGGGGTGGTGTGAGAGGATGGGGTGGTGTGGAAGGATGGGGTGGTGTGAGAGGATGGGGTGGTGTGAGAGGATGGGGTGGTTGGAGGATGAGGTGGTGTGAGAGGATGGGGTGGTGTGAGAGGATGGGGTGGTGTGAGAGGATGGGGTGGTTGGAGGATGAGGTGGTGTGAGAGGATGGGGTGGTGTGAGAGGATGGGGTGGTGTGGAAGGATGGGGTGGTGTGGAAGGATGGGGTGGTGTGGAAGGATGGGGTGGTGTGAGAGGATGGGTTGGTGTGGAAGGATGGGGTGATGTGAGAGGATGGGGTGGTTGGAGGATGGGGTGGTTGGAGGGTGTGAGATAGTGTAGAAGGATGGGGTAGTTAGAGGGTGGGGTGGTGTGAGAGGATGGGGTGGTGTGGAAGGATGGGGTGGTGTGAGAGGATGGGATGGTGTGAAAGGATGGGGTGGTGTGGAAGGATGGGGGGGTTGGAGGGTGTGGGTGTTTTTCAAAACAAAATAATTATTTCAATTTTGACTTAAATTGTATATAAAAACAAACAAAAAATTTTGAAAAAATAATACTATTTTTAAAATGAAATAAAATTATAGTCATAACAATAGTTAAATGGAACAAGGAACCCTCACCGATGCACATGTCCTCCATATGAGGCAGCCACCCCCTGGGACAATAACCGTCTGAAATGAAATAACTCGAAAATTTAATTATTTTTTTATTATCTTTTTTTTTTTAAATTATTTTATTATTATTATTTTATTATTATTATTATTATTATTATTATTATTATTATTATTATTATTATTATTATTATTATTATTATTATTATTATTATTATTATTATTATTTTTTTTTTTTATTTTTTTTTTTTTTTATTATTATTATTATTATTATTATTATTATTATTATTATTATTATTATTATTATTATTATTATTATTATTTTATTTTTTATTTTTTTTTTTTTTTTTTTTTATTATTATTATTTTTATTATTATCATTATTATCATTATTATTATTATTATTATTGTTGTTGTTGTTGTTAAATAGGTTATAAATTTTATGTGTCATTGAATATTATCGAAAATTCAAAACCCTGAACTTCAAATTGAACGCCCAATAAAAACCATGGTTGAAAGTCCAAATTGACATGATTAAACTTAAAACCGAACCCAATTAAACCGAAAATTGAACCCAATTAAACCGAAAATTGAACCCAATTAAACCAATCGAACCCAAAATCAATCCCAAAAAACCCAAAAATCTTAATGAAAACCCAAACACCCACCTTTATCGATGGAGGGCGTGCTAGTTACTTTGATTGACAAGAGGGGCGGGCACTCTTCACAAGGACTGCCCCAAGCCACGCCCACCGAAGCACAACACTCCGCCTTCAGCATGCTCGCTTTCAACTGCCCTTCACACCTTCCTTCCCTCACACTCGACCAACAAGTGCCTTTGCGCGAGTCTAAGTTTTTGGGGGTTTTGATCGTTTTTTGGGGGGAGTTTGGGAGTTTTTTGAGAAATTTTTCTGGGTTTTGGAGGTTTTTTAGTGGGTTTTTCTGGGTTTTGGAGGTTTTTAAATGGGTTTTTCTAGTTTTTGAAGGTTTTTTATGAAGATTTTGATGGGTTTGAGAGTTTTTTAGAGAGTTTAATGGGAGTGTAGTGGTTCTGGAGATGACAAAATCTCTAAAAAAAAATTTAAAAAAATATTTATTTATGTTAAAGATTAAATTTTCTTGGAGTATTTTTGGGTGTTTTGCGATTTTTGAAGGACAAGTGTATGTCTATAAAATTTCCTGCTCACCAGCATCATCCTGAACGCAAAACCCCTTTCCGCACACACCCTCCCACACAAATCTAATCACCATACAATTGGTCTTTCACACACAAACCCATCCTAATCCATCCTTACTCATCCTAACCCATCTTTACTCATCCTAACCCATCCTTACCCATCCTAATCTATCCACACCCATCCCAACCCTTCCAGACCCATTCAAACCATCATCACCCATTTTGACGCCCTATTTCACTCACCCACACAGGTCCTGCCAGAGGCATCCAGACTGAACCCTGGCTGGGTACACTGACACACGTAACTCCCTGGAGTGTTAAAGCACTGGGCATTGTTGCAAGCCTCTTCCTCCTCCTCACACTCATCGATGTCTGGGTGGGTGTTTTGAGGGTGTTTTAAGGGTGTTTCAAAGGTGTTTCAATGATATTTTGAGGGAAGTTTTAGAGGCGTTTTGGGGCCGTTTCGGGGCCGTTTTGGGGCCGTTTTGGGGCCGTTTTGGGGCCGTTTTGGGGCCGTTTTGGGGCCGTTTTGGGGGCGTTTTGGGGGCGTTTTGGGGCCGTTTTGGGGCCGTTTTGGGGCCGTTTTGGGGCCGTTTTGGGGCCGTTTTGGGGCCGTTTTGGGGCCGTTTTGGGGCCGTTTTGGGGCCGTTTTGGAAGGTGTTTTTTGAAATGTCCTGAAAGAGGGTTTTGAATGGGTGTTATGTTGGGTGCTTTTGGAAAAGCGTTTCGAGAGGGTGTTTGATAGAGGGTGTTTGATAGAGGGTGTTTGATAGAGGGTGTTTGATAGAGGGTGTTTGATAGAGGGTGTTGGGGTAGTTGAACGTTTGTGGGGTTGTGTCTGGGGGCGGGTGATGATTTTTGGAGGGTTTGGTTGGAAGATAAGGTCCGTGGGAAAACCTATCAAAAAACCTAAAAAAAGTGGAAAACTCTCAATATGGCTTCAATTTTTCAAAACCTCAAAAACACCCTCTCAACCCTTCAAATTTTATTCAACTTCAAAATCCTTCTTCTAAACTTTTGAGCCCAGACCCAAGAAACTTGAAAATAAAAGAAAAAGCCCAAATGTTTGAAGTCCATGAAGACATCAATTTGGTGTCTAGTTGAAAGTCAGTGGAACATGGATGGTGCTACTCACCCAATGACTCCAAAAAAACAATTTTAAAGCTTCCCATGGACTTTAAACTCTCCGGCAAATACCCAAAACTTCAAGAAACCCCCAAACCCCAAAAAAGCCCCAAACCACCCAAACAACCTTCAAACCCCCCAAAAAACCCCACAAACCCCCCAAAAAACCCCAAAATAAAAACCCTCAAAAAACCCTCAAACCCTCCAAAAAACCCCACAAACCCCCCAAAAAACCTCAAAAAACCCTCAAAAAACTCTCAAACCCTCCAAAAAAACCCCACAAACCCCCCAAAAAACCCCAAAAAAAAACCCTTCAAAAACCCTCAAACCCTCCAAAAAACCCCACAAACCCCCCAAAAAACCCCAAAAAAACCCTCAAAAAACCCTTAAACCTTCCAAAAAAACCCCACAAACCCCCCAAAAAACCCCAAAAAAAAACCCTTAAAAAACCCTCAAACCCTCCAAAAAACCCCACAAACCCCCCAAAAAACCCAAAAAAAACCCTCAAAAAACCCTCAAACCCTCCAAAAAAGCCCCAAATCACCCAAACAACCCGCAAACCCCTCAAACAACCCCCAAACCTCTAAAAACCCCCAAACCACCCAAACAACCCTCAAACCCCCCAAAAAACCCTCAAACCACCCAAAAAACCCCAAACCCTCCAAAAAACCCCAAACCCCCCTAAAAACCTCCAAACCCCCCTAAAAAGTCCAACCTTGGCAAGACATGGATTCGGGATGGAGTTTGAAGCCAGCGGAGCAGGTGCAGTGGTAGGAGCCTGGAGTGTTAATGCACTGGCCTCCCCTGCATAAGCTTTTTGACTTGCTGCACTCGTCTATGTCTGCGTGGGGGTGTTTGGAGGTTTTGAGGCCTTCTGGAAGGGGTTTTGGGGGGGTTTTGGGAGGGTTTTGGGGGGGTTTTGGAAGGGTTTTGGGGGGGTTTTGGGGAGGTTTTGGGGGAGTTTTGGAAGGGTTTTGGGGGGGGGGGTTTGGGGGAAGTTTAAGGGGGTTTTGGGGGGGTTTGAAGGAGTATTCTGATAGATTTCAAGGACACATGGGTGTTTTTAAAAGTTTCAAATGGGTGTTTTGATGGTTTTTGGGGGCGATTTAGTTTGGGAAGTTTCAGTGGAGGTCTTATAGGTTTTGATGGGTTTGTGATTTTGGGTAGAGATTCGGTGTGTTTTATGTATTGGGGAGGGGGGGTGGGAGAAGGGGGGGGGGGAGAAGGGGGGGGGGGGAGAAGGGGGGGGGGAGAAGGGGGGGGAGTGAAGGGGAAGGGGGAGAAGGGGGGGAGGAGAGAGGGAGAGGGGAGGGGGGGGGGAAAGGGATGGGAGAAGGGGGGAGAGGGGAGGGCGGAAAGGGATTAGTGGGTGGGTGGTTTGAAGGGACTAAAAACTAAAATGTTTTTTGGAGTTTAGTTGGAAGTTCATTTGTTATAAAAAAAAACACAAAAAAAATAATCAAAAAACAAATTTTTTTAACCAAAAACTGCTCCCAAAATATGATATATATCATTATAAAACTTCATTTAGTTTATCAAAAAGTTTATCAAATTATCAAAAAAAAGCAAATAAAACTTTGCATCAAAAAACAATCTTTGGATCATTGGATATTATTATTATTATTATTTTATGTTATTATTATTATTTTATATGTGGCCTCGAAACTCTACGGGGTTAATGCCACTATAATAATATTCGTGTTTGTATTGTATTGTGTTGTATTGTATTGTATTGTATTGTATTGTATTGTATTGTATTGTATTGTATTGTATTGTATTGTATTGTATTGTATTGTATTGTATTGTATTGTATTGTATTGTATTGTATTGTATTGTATTGTATTGTATTGTATTGTATTGTATTGTATTGTATTGTATTGTATTGTATTGTATTGTATTGTATTGTATTGTATTGTATTGTATTGTATTGTATTGTATTGTATTGTATTGTATTGTATTGTATTGTATTGTATTGCATTTTATTGTATTGTATTGTATTGCATTGTATTGTATTGTATTGTATTGTATTGTATTGTATTGTATTGTATTGTATTGTATTGTATTGTATTGTATTGTATTGTATTGTATTGTATTGTATTGTATTGTATTGTATTGTATTGTATTGTATTGTATTGTATTGTATTTTATTGTATCATCTCTTCACCTTGGCACTTTGTTTTTGTGGAGTCGGATTTGAAGCCTTCGTGGCAGATACACCTGGAAATAAATATTAAAAAACAATTGATAATAATAATAATAATATTAATAATAATAATAATAATAATAATATTAATAATAATAATAATAATAATAATAATAATAATAATAATAATAATAATAATAATAATAATAATAATAATAATAATAATAATAATAATAATAATAATAATAATAATAATAATAATAATAATAATAATAATAATAATAATAATAATAATAATAATAATAATAATAATAATAATAATAATAATAATAATAATAATAATAATAATAAAAATAATAATAAAAATAATAATAATAATAATAATAATAATAATAATAATAATAATAATAATAATAATAATAATAATAATAATAATAATAATAATAATAATAATAATAATAATAATAATAATAATAATAATAATAATAATAATAATAATAATAATAATAATAATAATAATAATAATAATAATAATAATAATAATAATAATAATAATAATAATAATAATAATAATAATAATAGTAATAATAATAATTCCCAATAAGGTAGCACACAATTATTATTATTTGCATCATTTGTAGCGGGCAAGAGTTGCCTTCAGACATCAACCGACAGATCATTTAATTGTCAACCACAATCACTCGGACAATGGATTATAACTTGACCGCTTGATCATGAATTAAGACCAAGGTGCTGATTGCGCTATATAAAGCTGGTACATGCTTGGACGCTAAGACATTTCCCTTGGTTGTGTTGTTGCCATATCGCTTTATGAAGGACTCAATTCATGGCCGTATATTGCCGTATGAAACAATAAAGACATAAAACGATTAATTTATTAAATTTTAATTTTAATTAATATTAATTAAACAAATATTATCAATCAATATAAAAGGTGACAGTGTTACACAAATGCCTTAATTAACAAAAATGAGATTTGTCGTCAGCTCTGATTGGAGGGTTGAAATTGGCGTTAAGCACTGGGTGAATTGGAACAGATCAGATTAGATTAACATAGATTCGAAAAGATGAACGTAGAATATATTATCTTTGCTGATAACACAATTTGAAATTAAAAAAACTAAAACTCAGCGCTACACAAAGAGTTGGGTTAGCTTATATTCACCTAGTTAATATTATTTCGAAGGGTCAAATCAACCATATATAGGGTGCGGATGAGAGCAAACAAGATTTAGTTAACCAGTAACAATTTAAACTAATTCATAGATTAAAGTCAGCGCTACAAAAAGAAGCGATTAGATTAACCAATGTAAGTTTTGTCAAGGTTAATTCTAATTAATTTAAAAAAACTCAGCGCCACACAAATGGCGATTAGATAGACCACCTGTATCCTACGGGAGAATCTTCACAGTCGCCATGCAGGCAGATGTCAGTCCTCAGCATACACTCGTTAACATCTGTAATGCGCCATGTTGTTGTTGTTTTTTCTTGTTTTTTTTTTGTTTTTTTTTTGTTTTTTATTTGTTTTTTTTTGTTTTTTTTTGTTTTTTTTGTTTTTTTTTTGTTGTTTTTGGTTTTTGTTTTGGTTTTTTTTTGTTTTTTTTTTCGTTTTTTTTCTCTTTTTTTTTATTTTTTAAATTTTTATTATTTAATATTTATTTTTTAAATATATTTTTCAATTTTGTTTTTAATTTTTTTATATTTTTCATTATTCCATCCCTAATTTTTTTATTCTTTTCACTTTTCTACTTTTCTTTTCCTCCTCATTACATCAATGAACAATTTCATAGCATTTTTATATATAACTCTCTATTTTTTATTTTCTTATTTTATTAGTAATCTCATTATTTTTATTTTTTATTTTTTATTTTTACACCATTAAATGGCTTCAAAACTATACTATAATATTATTCGTATTTGTATTGTATTGTATAGTATTTTATTGTATTGTATTGTATTTCATTGTATTGTATTATATTATATTGAATTTTATTTAATTTTATTGTATTGTATTAAATTTTATTGTATTGTATTTGATTTTATTGTATTGTATTAAATTTTATTGTATTGTATTGTATTGTATTGTATTATCTTTTATTGTATTGTATTTAATTTTATTGTATTGTATTGTATTTTATTGTATTGTATTATCTTTTATTGTATTGTATTATATTTTATTGTATTGTATTTAATTTTATTGTATTGTATTTAATTTTATTGTATTGTATTATCTTTTATTTTATTGTATTTGATTTTATTGTATTGTATTTAATTTTATTGTATTGTATTATCTTTTATTGTATTATATTGAATTTTATTGTATTGTATTATAATTTATTGTATTGTATTTAATTTTATTGTATTGTATTGTATTTGATTTTATTTTATTGTATTTTATTGTATTGTATTGTATTTTATTGTATTGTATTGTATTTTATTGTCTTGTATACATAATTATTTTATATTCAAAATCTCGCATTAGGGGCAATCCCTCACCAGCTCTATGACTCATGTTGAGTCCTCCAACGTGGAAGGTTCCGTTTCCACTTCCTCCAGGATAGACTCCACCCCCTGGACCAATCCCACCCCCTCCTCCAGGGTAAACTCCTCCTCCTCCTCCTGGACTTACTCCACCCTCTCCCGGTCCAACCCCACCACCAGGATAGGTTCCACCACCAGAATAGGTTCCACCACCAGGATAGGTTCCACCACCCGGATAAATCCCACCTCCTCCCGAAGAAACTCCACCACTTCCTTGGTTTACCCCACCCCCACCGGGATAAACTCCACCCCCACCGGGATAAACTCCGCCCCCACCGGGATAAACTCCACCCCCACCTGGATGGACTCCACCCCCACCAGGGTAAAGTCCCACACCAGCAACTTCAGAACAGAGGGCTTGGTGTTCGAGGGAGGCTTGAGGGGGGCATGGAGTACAGCCAACGCCCCAGGCAGGAGGAGGGATGGGGGCGGGGCTAGCGAGAGTGCAACAACACATGCGTTTGCTCATTGGCTGAGGCATGGCGTTGAAACATTGGCCCGAGTCATAGGACTTGTAGCACAGGCCTGTTTGTGAGTCTGGAGTGGGTGGGGAGGAGGGAAGGTAGGGTTGAAAGAGGTTTAGTGGAAAAAAATTTCTCACTCAACACATCCGCCCAACATCTACCCAACATCCACCCAACATCCCCCAACATCCACCCAACATCCACCCAACATCCCCCAACACCCACCCAACATCCACCCAACATCCACCCAACATCCACCCAACATCCGCCCAACATCCACCCAACATCCACCCAACATCCATTCAACATCCACCCAACATCCACCCAACATCCACCCAACATCCACCCAACATCCACCCAACATCCACTCAACCATCTTTCCAACATCCATCCAACATCCACCCAACATCCACCCAACATCCACCCAACATCCACCCAACATCCACCCAACATCCACCCAACATCCACCCAACATCCACCCAATATCCACCCAACATCCACCAACATCCACCCAATATCCACCCAACATCCGCCCAACATCCACCCAACATCCACCCAACATCCACCCAACATCCACCCAACATCCACCCAACATCCGCCCAACATCCACCCAACATCCACCCAACATCCACCAACATTCGCCCAACATCCACCCAACATCCCCCAACATCCCCTTAACATCCACCCAACATCCACCCAACATCCACCCAACATCCACCCAACATCCACCCAACATCCGCCCAACATCCACCCAACATCCATCCAACATCCACCCAACATTCGCCCAACATCCACCCAACATCCCCCAACATCCACCCAACATCCACCCAACATCCACCCAACATCCACCCAACATCCACCCAACATCCCCTTAACATCCACCCAACATCCACCCAACATCCACCCAACATCCACCCAACATCCACCCAACATCCACCCAACATCCACCCCACATCCACCCAACATCCACCTAGCTCCAAGTTACCAATAACATTTTCATAACCACCACATCCATTCAACCCCTCTAACCCTCCCACCCACCAAGACACTTCTTCTTATCGGGGGAAAGGGTGAGAGGGTGGGGGCAGTGGCAGGTGTAAGAGCCAGGTGTGTTTGTGCACATCCCATTGTAACAGAACTCACTGGAGTTGCTGCATTCGTCGATGTCTGTGCATATGTGTGGGGTGGTGTTTGTGTGTGTGTGTGTGTGTGTGTGTGTGTGTGTGTGTGTGTTTGTGTGTGTTTGTGTGTGTTTGTGTGTGTTTGTGTGTGTGTGTGTGTGTGTGTGTGTTTGTGTGTGTTTGTGTGTGTGTGTTTTTGTGTGTGTGTGTGTTTGTTTCTTTGTGTGTGTGTGTTTGTTTTTGTGTGTGTGTGTGTGTGTGTGTGTGTGTGTGTGTGTGTGTATGTGTGTGTGTGTGTGTGTGTGTGTGTGTGTGTGTGTGTGGGTGTGTGAGTAGTGGTAGTAGTTGTGCGTGTGTAGAAATGTTTGTGGATGTGTGAACTTGATCGAAATGTATGCATGTTTGTGGTGTTAACTGTGGTGACACCTTTCCACCCCAAAACTTTTTTTTTTCTTTTTAATCCACGTTTTCCTCCATCTATCACCCACTCCCCATCCTCTCCCTCACTCCTCATCTCTTTTTCCACCCTTCCTCACCCTTTCTAGCCTCACCCCTACTCACCCACACAAATATTCTCTCCATCATCCAACGGCTGGTAACCATGGTCACACAAACACACGTAAGATCCTTCCTTGTTATAACATCGACCATTCTCACACACGTTCTGTTGCTTCTGACACTCATCCGTGTCTGGGAGGAGAGGAGTGGGTGGTTAGGTGGGTTGGGGAAATTGGGTGGGTTGGGTGGGTTGAGTTAATTGGGTGGGTTGGGTTAATTGGGTGGGTTGGGTGGGTTGGGTGGGTTGGGTGAGTTGGGTGGGTTGGGTGGTTTGGGTGGGTTGGGTGGGTTGGGTGGTTTGGGTGGGTTGGGTGGGTTAGATGAAATAAATATCACTAAAAACATTCAAACCATTCCAAAAAACCCTAAAAACCCCCAAAAACCCCCAAAAACCCCCAAAAGCCACAAACCTCAAACTTTCAAACCACCAAACTCAAAAGCCCATGAAACGCCCAACAAAATCAAAAACCACCCAGAAAATCTTCCAATGACGCCCCTCCCACACCTATGCAGAAGGAGTTGGAGGGGTCTAGTTGGTAGCCAGTGTTACAAAGACAACGGAAGGACCCATATGTGTT
>OX387262.1:673493-675993 GCA_947562095.1 Branchellion lobata | reverse complement strand
GGAGGGAGGATGGAGGGAGGATGGAGGGAGGATGGAGGGAGGATTAAGAAAGGACGGAAGGAGGATTAAGAAAGAATGGAGGGAGGATGAAGGGAGGATGAAGGGAAGATGGAGGGAGGATGAAGGGAAGATGGAGGGAGGATGAAGGGAAGATAGAGGGAGGATGAAGGGAAGATAGAGGGAGGGTGGAGAGAGGATGGAGAGAGGATGGAAGGAGGATGGAAGGAAGATGGAGGGAGGATGGAGGGAGGGTGGAGAGAGGATGAAAGAAGGATGGAGGGAAGATGGAGAGAGGGTGGAGAGAGGATGAAAGAAGGATGGAAGGAAGAAAAAGAGTGAAAGAAAGAGATTTAAAAAAGAGAAAAAAGCAACATCAACAAATGAAGATATCAGAAAAAAAAATCAGAAAAAAATATAAATATTAGAAAAAAAAAACAAAGTGAAAAACTCAAAAAAGGGTAATAGTAAAAAAGGAAAATGAAGTGAATGAAGGAAAAAAGAAAAAAAAGAAAAAAGTAAAAATAATGAAATGAAAAAAAAAGAAGAAAATGGTGAAAAAACAATGAAGCTGGAGGAAAAAGGTAAAAAATGGATGAAGCTAGGGAGAAAAAGTGGATGATTGAAAATTGGATGATGGAGGGATGAAAGATGGATGATGGATGAATGATGGAAGGATGGGTGATGGAAGGATGGATGATGGAAGGATGGGTGATGAAGGGATGGATGATGAAGGGATGGATGATGGAGGGATGGATGATGGAAGGATGGGCGATGGAGAGATGGATGATGGAGAGATGGATGATAGAAAGATAGAGAATGGAGGATTGGATGATGGAAGGATGGATGATGGAGGGATGAATGAATGATAGAGAAAATAATTATGGAGAGAGATGAAAGATGGAGGGATGGATGATAAAAAGATGGATGATGGAGGGATGAAGGATGGAGGGGTGAAGGATGGAAGGATGGATGATGGAGGGATGAAAGATGGAGGGATGGATGATGGAAAGAGATGAAGGATGGAGGGATGGATGATAAAAAGATGGATGATGGAGGGATGAAGGATGGAGGGGTGAAGGATGGAAGGATGGATGATGGAGGGATGAAAGATGGAGGGATGGATGATGGAAAGAGATGAAGGATGGAGGGATGGATGATAAAAAGATGGATGATGGAGGGATGAAGGATGGAAGGGTGAAGGATGGAGGGATGGATGATGGATGATGGAGAGAGATGAAGGATGGAGAGAGATGAAGGATGGAGAAAAAAAATCAAAGTTTAAAAGTGAAGTTTCATTTCAAAAATTGACGAAGTCATCCTTCATTAATATTTTTTCTTTGTTTTTTATTTTCTTTTGTCATTTATTATTTTTTTCTTTTCTTTTTTTTTTTCTGTCATTTTTCGTTTTTCTTTTCCTTTGTATCATTTCTTTTCTATTTCTTTTATTATTTTGTTTATCAAAGACGTTCTTTCGTTCTGAAAGATGAAACCTCAAGCAGACATTGAAAAAAAATTATTAAAAAAATAAAAAAGAAAATCAATAAATCAATAAAGTAATAATACAAAGAAAGATTTAATAAAATAACAGAATAATAATACAAAGACAATAAAATAATAAAATAATAAAATAAACAATAGAATAATGAACAACAAAATAATTAAAAATAATATAATGAACGATAAAAGATAAAATAATTAAATATAAAGAAAATAAAATAAAAAATAAACAAAATGGTAAACACAAAATTATAAACGATAAAATAATAAACAATAAAATAAAAATTAAATAAAATAATAAACAATAAAATAATAAAAATAATAAACAATAAAATAATAAACAATAAAATAATAAACAATAGAATAATAAAAAATAAAATAAAAACAATAAAAATAATATTAAAAAAACAATAAAAATAATATAAAAAACAATAAAAATAATATAAAAAAACAATAAAAATAATATAAAAAACAATAAAAATAATATTAAAAAAAACAATAAAAATAATATAAAAAAAACAATAAAAATAATATAAAAAAAACAATAAAACCACTAAAAGTCATTTGGTTGTTCTGCAGTGGAGCGGAGGTGCAATGGAGGGGTGACAAGGGTAATTTGTTGTTAGCATGCTTGCAAACATGTGTGAAACGAGAAGTGTCTTCATTGTCGCAGTTGTTGTTGGGTTATATGAAGAAGAATTGTTTTCATAATAATATTAATAATAATAATAATAATAATTATTATTATTATTATTATTATTATTATTATTATTATTATTATTATTATTATTATTATTATTATTATTATTATTATTATTATTATTATTATTATTATTATTATTATTATTATTATTATTATTATTATTATTATTATTATTATTATTATTATTATTATTATTATTAGTATTATTATTATTATTACTATTATTACAATAATAATAACAATAATAATAATAATACAAATATTATTATAGGGCGTTAACCACGTCGAGTTTCGAAGCCA
>OX387262.1:655993-660993 GCA_947562095.1 Branchellion lobata | reverse complement strand
TTTTTTTATTCTTCTTTTTCTTTTTTTTCTTCTTTTTCTTCTTCTTTTTCTTTTTCTTTTTTTTCATTTTTTTTCTTTTTTTTTTGTTTTATACTTTCATCATTACTTTTCATTTTTTATTCAAAACAAATGATTGGTTATTTTGCTCAACCTGTTTCAATTATCCTTTTTTCATTCTGTTTATTTGTTTTTTTTATTATTTCGTTTTTTTTATTTTTTTTTCTTCTTTTTTTTCTATTATTTTTTTTTTGTTATTTTCTTTTATTTTTTTTTATTTTTTCTTATTTTTTTTCTTTTGTTATTTTCTTTTGTTTTTTTTATTTTTTTATTTTATTTTATTTTATTTCTTTTGTTATTTTCTTTTATTTTTTTCTTTTTTTTATTTGATATTTTTTGTTTTTATTTTTCGTCATTTGATCGTTCTTTCATCTCACCGTCACGTCTTCTTTCTCATCCACCCTTCACTCACTCACTCATTCTTCCATCCATCTACCACCACCCTTCTTTCACTCACTCATTCTTCCATCCATCTACCACCACCCTTCTCTCACTCATTCATCAATTCATCCATCCATGCACCTCCGTTTACTTATTCATTCACCAATCACCCATCCCTCGTTCATCTTGGGTTTTTCCATCCAATCATTCCTCACTCATCTTTCACTCATCTTCTTTTCATCCCCCCATCTTTCACTCACCCTTCTTTCATCCATTTTTCATTTATACTTCGTCCATCTTTCACTCATCCTCCTCTATCCCTCCATCCTTCACTCATCCTCTTTCTATCCATCCAGCTTTCAGTGATGCTCTTTCCATCCATCCATCTTTTACTCATCCATCTTCCACTCATCCTCCTTCCATCCATCCATCTTTCACTCATCCATCTTCCACTCATCCTCCTTCCATCCATCCATCTTTTACTCATCCATCTTCCACTCATCCTCCTTCCATCCATCCATCTTTTACTCATCCATCTTCCACTCATCCTCCTTCCATCCATCCATCTTTTACTCATCCATCTTCCACTCATCCTCCTTCCACTTATATGTTTTTTTCTACTACTTGTTCACCCTTCAATCATCCCTCATTCATCCCTCATCCACCCAACTGCATCTACCCATCCATCCTTCAACCACCACACATTCATCTTTTATCCATAATTCCTTCATCCCTAATTCATCTTTTATTCACCCTTTATTCCTTCTTTACTCATTCTTCACTCACCCATCTATCCATCCATCCATCCTTCATTCACCCATCTATCCATCCATCCATCCTTCATCCATCCATCCTTAATCTACCCATCCGTCTTTCATCCACCCATCAATCCTTCATCCATTTATCCACCCTTCATCCATCTATCCATTTTACATCCATTCATCCATCTTTCATCCTTTCCAGTTTTTCACCCATCCATCTTTCATCTATACATTCATTTTTCATGCACTCATCCATCCTTCATCCACCCATCCATCCATCCAGGTATCCTTCATTTATCCATCCATCCTCTCTCCATCCATCCATCCATCCTTCCTCTATCCATTTATTTTTCATCCACCCATCCATCCATCCAGGTATCCTTCATTCATCCATCCATCCTCTCTCCATCCATCCATCTATCTTTCAGCTATCCATTCATACTTCATTCACCCATCCATCTTTCATCTATCCATTTATTTTTCATCCACCCATCCATCCATCCAAGTATCCCTCATTCATCCATCCATCCTCTCTTCATCCATCCATCCTTCATCCATGCATCCTCCCTTCATCCATCCATCCATCCTTCCTCTATCTATTTATCTTTCATCCATTCATCCATCCATCCAGGTATCTTTCATTCATCCATCCATCCTCTTTCCATCCATCCATCCATCCTTCAGCTATCCATTCATACTTCATCCATCCATCCATCTTTCATCTATCCATTCATCTTTCATCCACCCATCCACCTTCATACATCCATCAATCAACATTTTTTTCTTTTTTCTTCCATTCATCTCAATCCATCTTTTCTATTTGTTTTATTTTCTTTTTTTTTTCAAAACTTTTTTTTTTAATTCATTCTTTTTATAAACATTTTTTTACACTTTTTTTTTAAATATATATATATATATATATATATATATTTTTTTATTCATTTTTTTTTTTTGTTTTTTTTTGAAAAATTGTTTCATTAATTTTTTTTTCAAGTTTTTTCTTAAAATTTTGTTTCATTTTTTTCATATATTTTACTATTTAGAATAAAAACTTCATTAGTATTACCAGTTTTAATTTTTTTTTAATTATATTTATAAATAATAATAATTATTATTATTATTATTGAAACCATAAATAATTTTAGTTATCAGAAAAATAATGAATTATTATTAGTAAAATAATAAATAATATTACTAATAATATCAACAATTACAATAATAATTACAAAAATAAATAATAAAAACAATTAAAATGATAAATAATAATAATTATCAAAAAAATGTATAATAATAATAAAAACAATTATAATGATGAATAATAATTATCAAAAAAATGCATAATAATAATTAAAACAATTATAATGATAAATAATGATAATTATCAAAATAAAGCATAATAATAATAAAAACAATTATAATGATAAATAATAATAATTATCAAAATAACGCATAATAATAATAAAAACAATTATAATGATAAATAATAATAGTTATCAAAATAACGCATAATAATAATAAAAACAATTATAATGATAAATAATAATAATTATCAAAATAACGCATAATAATAATAAAAACAATTATAATGATAAATAATAATATTTATCAAAATAACGCATAATAATAATAAAAACAATTATAATGATAAATAATGATAATTATCAAAAAAACGCATAATAATAATATTTTTAATGAATATCCCCAAGAAATTAGGATAAACTGGGTGGTTTTGGCATCCATAAACAATCCTCTATGGGAGGATTTCTCCTTTTTAAAAATTTTTCTCATTCTTTTCATTTTCATTTTTTTTCCACATTTCTTGTCGCCAACTTGCTGTATTTTCAAATTCCAATCGTCATTTTTTGTTTTATTACTACTTTTTATTTTTTTTTGTATCAAGTATTTTTATTAGTACTTTTATTGTTGGTAGTGTTGTTTTTGTTGTTACTCTTGAACCTGTTATTTTGATTTTATTATTTATATTATTATTATTATTATTATTATTATTATTATTATTATTATTATTATTATTATTATTATTATTATTATTATTATTATTATTATTATTATTATTATTATTATTATTATTATTATTATTATTATTATTATTATTATTATTATTATTATTATTTATATTATTATTATTATTATTATTATTATTATTATTATTATTATTATTATTATTATTATTATTATTATTATTATTATTATTATTATTATTATTATTATTATTATTATTATTAATTTTATTATTATTATTATTCTTCTTCTTTTTTTTTTCAATTTTTTTTCATCTTCATCTTTTTTTTCTCCTCCTCCCTCCACCACTCCTCATCTACCATGCACCCACCCTCATAATATCCTGTTTTTCTTCTTATAGTTTTTCACTTTTTTTTCAATCGCTGTTTTATTTTTTTATTTTCGTTTTATTTTATTATTTTTTTTAAATATTTTTGATTTTTTCATTTTTTTAAATAAGTTTTTCAACTTTTTATAACTATTCAACCCAGCAGCCCAACTCATTCATCTAGTTACCACTCATCCATCTTTCCATCCATCCATCCACTTATCCATCCACCCATCCATCCATCCACTCGTTCATCCATCTATCCATCCACTTTTTCGTCCACCCATCTATCCAACCATCCATCCACCCACCTATTCATCTACCCATTCATCCACCTATCCATCCACCCATCCATCCACCTATTCATCCACCCTTCTATCAATTCATCCATCCACCCATTCATACACTTCTTCATCCACCCACTCATCCACCCATTCATCTACTCATCCATCCACCCACTCATCCACCCATCCACCCACCCATCCATCCACCCATCCACCCACCCATCCATCCACCCATTCATCTACCCATCCATCCACCCATTCATCCACCCATTCATCTACCCATCCATCCACCCATTCATCTACCCACCCATCCACCCATTCATCCACCCATCCATCCACCCATTCATCTACCCATCCATCCACCCATTCATCTACCCACCCATCCACCCATCCATCCACCCATTCATCCACCCATCCATCCACCCATTCATCTACCCATCCATCCACCCATTCATCTACCCATCCATCCACCCATTCATCTACCCATCCATCCACCCATTCATCTACCCATCCATCCACCCATTCATCTACCCATCCATCCACCCATTCATCCACCCATCCATCCATTCATTCCCTCCCACTTTTTTTCTCTTTCCCCTTCTCACCTTCCTCCACCCATCCGCCCACCCCCCACCACCACTCATCAGCACCAAATCAACCCCTCCCCAGTTCAAATACAAGATACTTTCCACATTTTTTATCATTTTTTTAATCATTTTTTTATCATTTTTTATCATTTTTTTAATTATTTTTTTCTTTTCAAGTTTTCAATTATTTTATGTTTTTTTAATGTATTTTTATTTTTTTTTTTTCAATTTTCATTTTTATTGTTTTTATTTTGGATTTTTTTCCTTAAATGTTTTTATTGGTTTTTATTTAACTTCAATTGTTTATGTTTCTTTTTAAATAAATTTTATTTTGAATAAATGACTAAATAAATTAATAAAAAGTTTGTTATAGCGCACAATCCGCAACTTCAGATGCGCTCAATTTTTTAATTTTTTTTATTCACACATTTTATTCTTATTGTTTTTATTATGAAATTTCTTTTTTGTTTTTCGTGTTATCTCCGTTCCGACACCGAAAAAACTTTAAATTGATTCCACTTTTAGTCTAAAAAAACAAAAGGCACACGTGACGTTAAAACGTTTTATTTTTTGTATGATTTAT
>OX387262.1:643493-650993 GCA_947562095.1 Branchellion lobata | reverse complement strand
AGGGGATGGTGGGTGGGAGGGGATGGTGGGTGGGAGGGGATGGTGGGTGGGAGGGGATGGTGGATGGGATGATGGGTAGAAGGGGATGGTGGGTGGGAGGAGGTGGTGGGTGGGAGGGAATGGTGGGTGGGTGAGGTTGGTGGGTGGGTGGGGATGGTGGATGGGAGGGGTTGGTGGGTGGGTGGGGTTGGTGGGTGGGTGGGGTTGGTGGGTGGGTGGGGTTGGTGGGTGGGTGGGGTTGGTGGGTGGGTGGGGTTGGTGGGTGGGTGGGGTTAGTGGGTGGGAAGGGGAGGGGATGGCTGGTAGGAGAGGGTGATGGGTGGGGAAATGGTGGGTGGTGATGGGGTGGATAGTGGTGAGAGAGGGGATGGTGGTGAGAGAGGGAATGGTGATGAGTGAGTGGTAATGGGGAGTGGGAGATGGGGATAGATAGGTGGGTGTTGGGTGGGTAGACGGATGAATGGGTGGTGATGAAAGGGTGGGGAGGGTGAAAGATGGATTGGTTTCATAGCTACAGCTGTCCATCTATTCTTTCATTCATCCATCAATCTTTAATTCACTCATCCATCCATCAATTCATTCACCCATTCATCCATCCATCTATTCATCCATACATTCATCTCATTCACTCATCCATCAATTCATCCATTCACCCACCCATCCATCCATCCATTCAGCCATCCATCCATCCATTCAGCCATCCATCCATTCATTCATCCATCCATCCATCCATCCATTCATTCCTCCATTCATTTATCCATCCATCCATCCATCCATTCATTAATCCATTCAGCCACCTTTCTCTTCTTTGTGAATTCATCCACACTTCTATACTCCTCTCCCTGCACCTGAAACAATGCATTAATGACTTATATTAGGAGGGAATGCATTAATGAATTATATTAGGAGGGAATGCATTAATGAATTATATTAGGAGAGAATGCATCAATGAATTATATAAGGAGGGAATGCATTAATGAATTATATTAGAAGGGAATGCATCCATGAATTATATTATGAAGAAATAAATTATGAAATCATATTATGAAGAATATTATTATATTATATTAATAATAAAATATAAAACTAATATTATATTTAGTTAAAATATTTTATTATTAATATAATTATTTTATAATTTATTAAATTATATTAACGAAAATCTAGTATAAATATAAAGATAATTTGTAAAACAAATGAGAAATATATATATGAATTATATTTATACGAAATATTATTTAAAAATACAAAAATATATGTGAATAATAATTAGCAGTACGAAATAATTATTCAAACTTATAACACCTGAAGGAGTTTGTTAACCTTTTACTTCCGAGACTTTTTTTAAACTTAGAAGTGATTTTGATTTTTTAAATAATGGTTTATTTTGAATATTTTTGTTATTATTATTTATTTAAAGTATTAATTTTGAAATAATATTTTAATTTTAAATGATTATTTTATTATTTGAATTATTATTATTTAAATTATTATTTAATTAATTTTTATACAAGCAACATTCCAACCTGTCTGAAGGCTGCTTTGATTTGCACCAGAAGCTTGCAGCAAGCTGCAGTGTACCTGTGGTGGTGGTGGTGGTGGTGGTGGTGGTAGTGGTGGTATTGGTGGTGATGGTGGTATTGGTGGTGATGGTGGTGGTAGCTTTGGTTAGAGTGGTGGTGGTGGTGGCTTTGGTTAGAGTGGTGGTGGTGGTGGTGGTGGTGGTGGTGGTGGTGAGTGCTGTCAACAGAATTTATAAACTGAAAAATAAAAAAACACAAATTGAAGTACTTTGTTACTTCATTAATAATAGTAATTAAGTAAGCTGAATCCATTGGTTAATTAATTAATCAATCAATTAATTAATTAATTAATTAATTGGTTAATTAATTGGTTAATTAATTGGTTGATAAATAAACAAGGAGGCACAGACTCAGAAGGGGTGACAGCATCCTTAATGTAAGCCTTTTCGAGGCACTGTAAAGTGTTCACCAAGGCATACAACTCTGCCAGATAGTCAAACCTGATTGGGAATTGGGTGGTGAACGGAGGCTGGGTTGGGTGAGTTTGATCAAGTTGGGTGTGTCTGTAGAGTTGGTGGGGTCAAGCTTTGTAGAAGTTGTGTGACTTTGTGGGCTGGTCAAGTGTGGTGTGGTAGAGTTGTGTGGTGTTTTAGTTGTGTGGTGTGGTAGTTGTGTGTTGTGGTAGAGTTGTGTGGTGGGGTAGGGTTGTGTGGTGTGGTAGGGTTGTGTGGTGTGGTAGAGTTGTGTGGTGTGGTAGGGTTGTGTGGTGTGGTAGGGTTGTGTGGTGTGGTAGGGTTGTGTGGTGTAGTTGGGTGGTTGCGATGGATTTGATGGAATGGAAGTTGTGAGTTGCGTTTGGATTGATGAAGCTTGTTGTAATGGGTTTTTGTGGTGTAGTCTGATAAAATAAAGTTTGTTGTAATGGTTGTGTCGATGAGTTGTACGGATCGTTTCTTGATGTATAAAATAAAAAATTATGCAGAAACTGGTAAATAAAACTGCGCGTTTTGCATAGAAGGCCGTTAAAATAATAAACATCATAAAATTTTGTAAATTTGACATGGAACGATTTAATAAAAATAATTGGAACTTCACAATACTTGTCTCTTTCTCTGGCGTTCTTATACAACTTCACTTCCTCGTACAACTCTGGTCTATTATCATTTCGACTACCGTACATTTTTTTAATTTAATTTTTTCTAAAAAAATTAATTTAAATTCAAAGAACTTTAAAGTTTTTAACAGATTTATCGAAAAGTTAAATCAACAGAAGCTAGGTTGCTTTTTAAAACAGGAATGGGTTGTTATAATTTTTCGGTTGCGCTGAAGTGAGTAAAGCCGTTACTTTGATTTACTTTTTTTGAACTATTTAATCTGATCAAACCATTTGTAAAGTGCTGAGTCCACACTGTTTGAAAGCGCTTTGGTACGAACGTTTTTTAGCCTTTATTGAAGCAAATCCAGACAAACGCTGGAAAGGGCGCAAGCCATAGTGAACAACTGAAATGAAAAAATAATAGCTGAATGTCATAAAAGTGTCAATTGTCTGTTGCAAGAAATCAAAAACTGGCTACAGTCAGACTATAAGCTCTAAACGTAGGTCCCGTTTTCTTCAAAATAATAATTCTCACAAAAAATCTAAAGGTAAATTGACAAAACCGCTTCCTTACACGGTTTTTTTCAAATTCTAATAATGAACTAAACCTCTCTTTATTAAACACCAGGTCACTTAACAATGAATCTTTACGCATTTTTAATCTTTTAACCTCCTCTTTTGACTTTTTAGGCTTAACCGAGACATGGCATGAAGATGCCACTTCACCCTCTTTACTTTCTGCTTCTCCTTCATCTTACTCTTTCATTGAATTGGCTGGGTCTCCTACAAAACCTTTTTCTTCTTCTCACTGCTCTTATGGTGGCAGTTCTTTGTTCTATAAATCTACATTTTCTGCTTTTAACACCCACTATCCTTCTTATTCTTCATTCGAATGTCTATTTTCATCATTCAAATCTCCTTCTAATTTCATTTTTTTTATTGCACTCATTCATACGCCTCCTTCTTCCTCCCTCCCACTTTTCCTTGAAGAGTTTTCAGTTTTGACTGAGACTCTTCATATGCATTCTTCCCATTTTTTTTATTTTGGGAGATTTTAATGACCCTCATTATAATAGATTGAATCTCTATTATTTGAAACAAGATATATTTTTGATCTTTTCAATCTTACACAACCTGCTTATTTTCCAACACACACTGCTGGGAACACACTTGATTATATAATCTCCTCCTTTTTCACTAAACCATCCATCTCTGCTGAATCTGTTACCTTTTCTGACCACTCTCTCATTAGTTCCTCATTCACTATTCCATCTTCTCCAATCTCCCACGACAAAATGGCGGATTCGGCAATCTTTTAAAAATCTTCGCAATCAGCAAAAACTATAAATTTTAGATAAATTTTACTCATTTATAACTATTATTATAAATTTATACTTTTACTTTCAAATAGTTAATAAAAATAGTTTAAATAAAGTAAATTAAAGTAACGGCCATACACGCCTTCGCGAAACCGAAAAAATTTGATAAAATGTTTCGATTATATCAAATTCTTTCTAAGGAATACAGTCACAGTGCTCTCTTATCAAACCCAAGTAATATTGCATTGTGTTTAATATTTTTTCAACTTTTCTCTCGCGATTTGTTCATTTCGTAGCTTCAATGCCGACTTTTATGACTGATAACATTCTGTTCTCGTATATTTCAATGTTTTCTTTTTCACCTCGACTATTTGCCATGTTTTTGTAACATTTCCAGCGTATGTCTGGACTTGATCTAATAAAGACTATAAAAAAAACCCTTCAATAATCTACCTGATGTCAACCATTATGATAACTTTATTATTAATTATTATGATTATAATTATTGTCTGTTCTAATCTAAACAAGACATTTGTAACGCGCCCTTTAGCACAAACTTAATAATAATAATAATAAAAATATCTAAATTTTATTAGTATTATTTTTATTATTATTATTTATTATTATTATTATTTATTAGTATTATTATTATTATTATTATTATTATTATTATTATTATTATTATTATTATTATTATTATTATTATTATTATTATTATTATTATTATTATTATTATTATTATTATTATTATTATTATTATTATTATTATTATTATTATTATTATTATTATTATTATTATTATTATTATTATTATTATTATTATTATTATTATCATCATCATTATTATATTATTATAAGCGTGTACGGCCGTTACTTTGATTTAGATTATTTAAACTATTTTCATTAACTATTTGAAATTTAAAGTTTCAACTATAAGTTATAAATAAGTTTATTCATCTGAGACTTCTAGTTTTTGCTGATTGCGAAGATTTTAAAAAGATTAGCGAATCCGCCATTTTCTCGTTTGAAATACAGACATTGCAGTGAAATCGTCAACCAGCGCCTACCTAAATACTGTTTGCCAAATTACTCAACAAGGAAGTAAACAAGTGTTGAAAGACATTGCAAAAATTTGTGGCATCCTGACAGACTCACCTGTGATTATGAGAAATGGCTGGGAAGGAAAATAGAAGAAAAGTAGAAATACTTGAAATAACTTTCCAATAGTTATATTATGTAGTTTTAAGATGAGTCAAGTCTCAAATTTTAAGACTCGTAAATTTGATTTTATAGACAATTCCGCTCTTGAATTTCTTAGAACCTTTTGGCATTCCAGTTTTTGTAAATTTGACGAAACATTCTTCAATAGTCATTCAATATAAACTGTGACTCAATTCTAAATTTTTGAGATTCATAAATTTGATTCTATAGTCAGTTTTTGATTTCTTGCAACAGACAATTGACAGTTCTTATGACATTCAGTTATTGTTGATTTTAGTTTTATTTATTAATTTTGATTTTTCACCATGTTCTGTGCCATATTTGGCGTTTTTCTGGATTTGCTTCAATAAAGACTATCAAAGAATAATAATTATGTCAAGAACTATGAGTAATTTATTTATAAGAGAAATTAAATAAAAAATAACTGAAACATTGTGAAAATTTTTTGAGTTTAGGATAGTTTCAAAACTTTTTTACTTTTAAACCGTTTTTTTTATCCAAAACAAATGGTTAAAAACGGCTTCGTAGAAAGTTCCAGTTTTCACAAAACCTTTTCTCCCTACTCTCCCTTCCCCATCCATAACTCTTGACTCCCCACCTTGGTTCTTCCACTCCAACACTTATCCAAACAATTGAAGCCATCCAATACCCCAAAAAACATCTCATTCAACCCCCAAGATCCCTCCAAAACACCCCCAAGATCCCTCCAAAACTCCCCCAAATCCCTCCAAAACTCCCCCAAATCCCTCCAAAACTCCTCCGAACCTCTTTAAAAACTCGTCCAAAACCAATCCAGAATCACAAAGACCCATCCAACTCCCCAAATCCACATCACTCACCCATCAATCAGCCATAAAACCCCCAAAAAACCAATTGAGCCCCCCAACACCCACTCCAACACCCACCCCAATCACCCATCCCCAATCACCCAACCCCAATCACCCACCCCAATCACCCACCCCAATCACCCATCCCCCAATCACCCACCCCAATCACCCACCCCAATCACCCATCCCCCAATCACCCATCCCAATCACCCACCCCAATCACCCATCCCCCAATCACCCACCCCAATCACCCATCCCCCAATCACCCATCCCCCATGCACTCAAGAAGAGCTCTTTGATATTTGTTGTTTGAGGATGAGGATGGACTGTTTCTGCTCTTGCGGCAACATGGCGATCTGTTCGTCAGACAGCTCCAACACTTGCATTATCAAAGCCGCCTGATGGATGGATGGATGGATGGATGGATGAGAAGATGAATGAATGGATGGATGGATAGATGGATGGATGCATGGATGGATAGAAGGATGGATGGATGGATAGATGCATGGATGGATGATGGATAAATGCAAAAATAGATGGATGGATGTTGGATGGGTAAATGAATGGGTGGATGGAAGAATGAATGGCTGGATGGGTGGATTGATGGAAAGATTGATGGATGAATGGTTGGACTGATGGGTAGATAGATAGATGGATGGGTAAGTGGATGAATGGATGGATGAAAAGATTGATGAATGGATGAATGAAAGGATTGATGAATGGATGGTTAGATGGGTGAAACTGGATCTCAATTCGAAAAACTTAGTAATTTGATTTTTTTAAAAATTTAATAAAATCTAATTTGGTGAAGGAATTTGTGATGCGCCTTGTGTTCAAAGGCGCTCATGAAAAGCAAAAAGAAAAAAAAAGAAAACAGAAAAAAATGGAGAGAAGGAAGAGGAGAAAAAGAGAGAGAAGGAAGAGGAGAAGAAGAGAAAAATAGAAAGAAGGAAGAGGAGAAAAAGAGAGAAAAAGAGAGAGAAGGAAGAGGAGAAAAAGAGAAAAATAGAGAGAAGGAAGAGGAGAAAACAGAAAGGAAGAGAAGGAACAAAGAAAAAAAAGTGAAAATGGGATAAAGAAGGATCCAAGGAAGATGACAAGCAAGCAGACACCTTTTCGTGGTCTTGCACTCCGGAAATGGAGGATTCAGGATTTTTGGTGCCTCCTCCTCCTCTTTCTCCTCTTTCTCCTCCCCCTCCTCTTTCTCCTCTTTCTCCTCCCCCTCCTCCTCCTCCTCCCCCTCCTCCTCCCCCTCCTCCTCCTCTTTCTCCTCCTCTTTCTCCTCCTCCTCCTCCTGGTCCCATGGGTGGAGGTCCCCTGTTATCCATGAATTCCTGTTTCCTCGAGATAGGGGGTCTTGGGGGAAGTTGCATGGGTGGCGGTTGTTGCGAGGATGGTGGTCTGGCAGGTGGCAGGTTGGATGAGAGATAAAATCCTCGATCTGCCTCCATCCTCCTCGGGTCTATCCCTCTTCGCCCTCCTCCTCCCACACCACCACCTCCTCTTCCTCCCCC